>JASDQU010241765.1:23061-33476 GCA_032191745.1 Picea mariana | reverse complement strand
CCGCAGGCCAGTGAAACACCTCGGTACAAAACTGGTGTCACTACACCAAAATGGGCTCACCAACCTATATATAATATACAAAAAGTACAAAGAGACACACTCATGGTGCCTCTAGAGCACCACCTCTTGGCCCTCCCTCAGGTAGTGGTGCCCCACCCACTATTGGTCCCTCCAGACCTGGAGATAATCGTTCAGTCATCGCAGCACCTTCTACTGCTACTCGCCAAACCACGGTCTTCCACATCAGTGGAACTCCCATACACTACTCTAGGACACCCTCATCCTGGATGCGCAACCACATGCCCTCAGGCACTCCCTGTAGCACAGCTTCCAAGTGGCGACGAATATCCTCAAAATATCCCCTAGCCTTAGCCAGAGGAGCATGCAATGGCCCTGCACCAGAGCCATCAAAACGACGTCTGCTAGCCACTCTCTCCTTGCCAGCTGGTCTTGCCTCAACATCCTTGCGCCGTCGTTTCTCCCCCGCCCGCAACTCCCCTCACGGAGGCCTCACCGACCCCTGACAAGTTGGTGCTCTCACCAACTCAACCTCATGCCCACGAGGTCCCACATATTTACATACAAACAAACAAAGGATAGCATCAACATCCATTTATACATAATACATAGGTCATACTATCTCAAATATCAACATATCAAACAAATCACAAACATACCTCGGTGGTCAAACACCTCTCCCATAGTTAACACAATATCCGGATCACCCCGGAAGTCAACCCCACAGTATGGATACTACAGTATGATCTGCAGCATCTGCCACCACATCGTGCAGCCTCAGCCATGAAAAAATGGCCACCCTTACCACAACCATGGCGAATCAAAATCCGCGACCACCGCATCAGTCGCGGCTCTCGCACACCAGGTGCGCCCAATAAAACTCTAGGGTGCAACATCATCACCCTCTCCAAAAAGCATGTCACTAAGATGGACCCAAAGGCAAAGTCCTCTGAGTCCACAACCTGACACCTATCGAGCTGCCCTACCATCTTGGCATGCAGCATCAATCCCCAGGAAAAATGCTCTCCCACCAATGCCCTCCCCATAATCCTCAGCTGACCACCACTGATCCCCTGAGTCGCAAGGGACCCATAAACCTTCACAACCATTGCTGCTACACAATGATGAACCAAAGCATCCATAGCCCCTATACTCACCATGGAGCCCAACATAAATTCATCTCTCAAAGAATACCTTCGGCCTAAGGTAGCCAACTACCCGTCCCAGGTAACACGGGCTCCATCGATAAGGGCATTCCTCGAAAAGGGAGCCCAGTCAGAAAGTACACATCCTCCACCACAGTGAAGGCTAGTTGCTCACCCTGCACCATAAAAAAATGCAGATTCAGACTCCACATCCAAATCAAAAACTGTAGGAGATACTTATGGGCCCATCTCAAAGGGCACTCGAAGAACTTCAGCAACCCATAAGCTACCAAAGTGGCACGAACTGTCGGCTCCTCAATAGCCATGGCCTCCCTAAGTTGTGACCAGTCTCTCTCTCACCAATGAACTGGCATCGTCCTAATGATCACCTGCAACCACATAATACGGCCCTAGATCAGCCATATCGAACATCAACACATTAAAATCTCCAAAAAATATGATTTTTTCACCCGTCAACCTTACCCCCAAGGCACGGCTGTTTAAACCCACAGGCGAGCACATATGCGCGCATGTTCACCCCACAGGTGCATGCACATGCGCGTCTGTTAACCCCATAGGAATGCACACATGCGTGTCTGTTCATCCCACAGGCACACATTCCACCATACAGAGGCACCTTCATGTGCCTCTGTCATGAACACAGGCGTGCATCACAACGTGCGTGTCCACTACATAGTCGCGCACCCATGCACAGTTGTTTAGCTAACAGGCGCGCATACCATGCACGCCTTTTTCCCCCCTTAGGGTGCACCCATGCATGGATATATGGATAACAAGAGCGCACCCGTGCGTGCATATTTACGAATCGTCCGCGCACTAGGGGGGCCACACCCACAAAACTCCCTATACGGCCCTCCATACAGGCCCTGCCCACAAAAAGAAAATCTAATTCTATGCAGGATGATAAGAACACTAACCTGAAGCTTGATGGTCCTGAATCAGTTGCCTCATTCTCCTGGAATCTCCAAATCTCCTCTAAATATCTCTCATCCACTCACTCTAACAGCAGGTACAAATGAGGTAGCAATATGGGCCCTACAACAATATATAGTCCTTTTTTCCAAACTTCCATACCCCATTCTAGGAGCTCCGGGAATCCATTTTTCGATCTGTCTTCAGCCACGAGATCAGTACCCCGTCCTCTACATCAATACAGTGTCTAGGCCACTTTTCACCCTTAGCCCCCGGGGAGCCATTTTTTCCATACCCCATCCAGGTACGCATGCTCATGTTCAAAATTATCAAATAAATTCTTGTATGTTCGATTCTCTTTAGATATTTTTCACGTCGGGTATTTGGTTTTCATGTGTGCAGGTACTTGGTCATCATACACTAGCGCAACCCCTTCAGGTATATAATCAACACTAGCATGTAATCATTCCCTCTGAATCTCCATTGCATCTCCAGTCACACCCTCTGAAATTTGCCTTTAGGGTCCCCATATCCGGCTCTGCAGTACCGCCACCTCCATTGCATTTTGGGTAGTATCACCCAGTAGCACTCTCCCCCACATGAGTTCTCCCATTCATAGACCCCTTGGAACTTTGGCACTCATGTTGTTTTCAACCCTTTAGGAATGGGAGTCCTGATAGTCTTACATCATGTCGTGAATCAGCCACATCTTCCTTCTCCTCATTTTGCTAGCCTACCCATTGGAATCCCAGGGAACTTCCTCATGGATTCTTTTGACTGCACTCCCACAACATCATTTACCATCCATTTCTCCCATCATTAGTCTTCCCACCCTCAGATTCCCCCCCATACATTACCCTACTACAAAAACCAACCTATCGGGCCCCCACCCTCTACTTAGTTTTTTTACCAACTTGCGCCATCCCCAAGCCAAGCCCTCCTACACTGGGGAACCCATTTATCTATCTGCATTATTATCCCCACAGATTTTTTAGTTGTTCTTTCCTTTTCTAGTTTAATTCTTAGCTTAGTCTTTTATGTTTCTTTTTCTAACCCTTTCCTTTACTGTTGTCTTGCTTAGATAACCCAACTAAGCTTGTAAGCACCTCTGTTTTGCTCATTTAGGTGACAAAAGAGGCGCAGCACTGTGTGTATCCTTTACATTCCAATCTAGCTTTGCTCCTGGTAACTTGTCCATCTTCATTCAATTTATTTTTGAATCCCCATTTTGTGTCGATCACATTCTTGTACCTTGGTCTTGGAACCAATTCCCAAGTTTCATTCTTCTTTATCTGATCCAATTCTTCATCCATGACCTTTATCCATAATTCATCCTTATTGTCTTCTTCAAAAATGTTTGGTTCAATCGAAGATAAGAGTGCTAGGTGTAGTGGTTCTGGTGAACGAATTCTTCTTCTAGTCTCAACTCTTGCATCTTTGTTCACGATAATATGATCTGACGGATGATTCTTTTGTATTTCTTTGCTAGGTGTCTTTGGAGGTACTTGTTGTTATTTCTCTTCTACTTCTATTTTATCTTCTTCATCTTCCCCTTCTGTTGCTTCTTCATCCTTTGCTTCTTCTTCGTAAACCTGTTCCATTGACTCTTTTTCTTATTTCTTTAATTTTCATCGACCTATCTCATCAATTGTTACATTGATGCTTTCCACAACTTTGTTGAGCCTTATATTGTAACATTTTTATTATTTCCTTGTACTTGAGTAACCAACAAGTACGCCTTTGTCAACATGAGAATCAAACTTTCCCATTCTACCATCTTCTCTTTTGATGTAGAATTTGTTTCCAAAGACTCTGAAGTGCTTCACATTTGTTGGTCTTCCTTTTCATAGCTCGTAAGGAGTTTTTTCATCATTGTTCCCGAGCATTATTCTGTTTTGAATGTGAATTTTTGTATGCACTTCATGTGTCCAAAAAACATCTGTCAACTTGGAATCCATTAACATTGTTCGATCTATTTCCTATATTGTTATGTTCTTTCTTTCGATGACACCATTCTATTGAGGTGTTCTAGCAACAAAGAAATGAATTTTTATACAATGCTTGTTGTAGAAATCCATAAATCCATTTGAAGTAAACTCTCCTCCATTATCAAATCACAAGGATTTGATTTTTGAATCCATTTCATTTTCAACCATTTCCTTGTATACCTTGAATTTCTCAAATGCTTCTGACTTATTCCTAAGAAAAAAAACTGCATTCATTCTTGTATAATCATCAACCAATAACATAAAGTATTTCTTGCCTTTTAAACTCTTTGTTCTAGTTGTTCCAACTAGATCAATATGCACAATTTCCAGTGGTCTTGTCATTAAGTATTCTTTTGATTTCAACCTGGTCTTTGTTTGTTTTCCTCGTTGACAATGCTTTCATAAAGTGTTGGTTGGCTTTGTGATCTGGGGAATTTCTTTGGTTGCTTCCTTTTTTCCAACTTTGATGAGGTTATCGAAGTTTATGTGACCCATTCTTATGTGCCATAGCCAAAATTCATAGTCCTTGCCTAGAAAACACTTTTCATTTCCAATTTCACTTAATACATATATGTTGCTTGAAGTTCTTACAACTGTTGCAACCAATTTTCCTGAACCTGCTTTTCTTATCTCGCATTTATGTGAATCAGACATAAGCTTGTGACCTTGGTCACACATTTGAATTACACTTAGAATATTATGTTTCATATCTTCCACTAGTAGAACATTTTCTGCCTTGATATCCTTGTTTCCAATTCTAACTATGCCCTTTCCATTGATTCTAGTTGATTCATCATTTCCAAATGAGATTGATCCATCTCTTTCCTTTCTCAATGTTAGAAACTTGTCTTCATCACATGTCATGTGATTTGAGAAACCACTGCCAACATCAACCACGTTTTTTATGCTTAGCTTGTAGAGCGAGTGTGCATTCTTCATTGCTATATTGATTCTGCTTTCTTATCCATGTTATCGTATGAGGTTCCTGTCTATGATTGTTTTTATATTGTTGTGGTTCTCTAGGAGGGACTATCATTCTACAATATTTGGCCATGTGTCCAAATTTTTTGCACTTGTAGCATTCCACTTTCGTTCTCAATGATTCAAACCGGTTATAGCTTCTTCTCTGTGTTTCACTAGGCCTTCCTGGATAACCATTTTTTGTATGACTTTCAAAGTTGTTTATGTTCCTGCTATTGGCTCTACAATTTACAACTTTATGTCCAAAATTATTGCATGCATAACATTAACCAAAAAAATAATTTGATACCTGGGAGTTGAATATGTTATGAAAGGAGTTACTCTTTTGAATCATTTGTTGGCGAAACTGTTGGTTCTTTGTATCCATCTACAACTAATTTCCATACTTCAAATCCATGTGACTATACATATGTTTTCATCCTTCTTCTCCAGAATGCATACTTTTTTCCATCAAACTGTGGTATTCCATTTTATACATATTGTTTCTCTCCATGATCTACCTTTCAGTGGTTAAACTAATTTCTAAAGGAACCTACTCTGATACCAATAGTTGGATTAGTGAGAGGGGGGTAAATCACTAATAGATATTTTTAAACATAATATGATAGTGTTATTTATCTTTATAATCAATATATCATTATTATCCAATAAGTGCAGAGTAAATAAACCATGTACAAATGAACAATCATACACATACACAATACACCAGTATTTTTTACATGGAAACCCAATGTGGGAGAAACCCACAAAATGCTTTTTCTTATTTGTCTTTAAGAATTACATTCATTGGAAGCACCAACTTCCTTTTTTTTCTAGCTGCAAATGGAAGGATACTCCCACCCCTTATTTTACGGCTACAACCTAAGGGAAGCTCCAACTCCCCAATTCTATGGATACAACCAGAAGGAGGCTACAACCCCCTATGTTCTTTGGCTACAATCAGAAGGTGGCTACAACCACCTATCCTTGCCCCGCCCAAGTGCCCTGAAATACAAGTGCCAAATGTAAAAATTGAATATGTCATTGTCACAACATGTTTTGTCAAATATGCCATTGAGAAACATGTCATTGTATACTCATCAACCAATCTGATATGATCACATATACCTCAAACACTATATTACAAGTTTGTACCTCAAACTATATGATAGAACCTCAATGTTATACAACCTCTATCTATACCAATAACTTCAACAACATACCTCAACCAAAATTCATCAAACCTGAACCAATATTAAACTTTAGTAGATATTCCTCAGATCAACTCTACAGCAAGCCCTAAACTTCCAAGAGGGAATCCAATAGATTTACAAGGAAAACCCTCAACCAGATTCATAAATTCAACACTACACATATGAAAAAAATACATTTTTTTTTGTAAATGTGTTGAACCTGCATAGAATAGATCTATATAAACAATAATACACACATTTGTAGAGAGAAATTGAGAAAGACGAATAAGGAGAGAAAGAATTCTCATTAACCGTTGTGAATAATGAATAATTTACACATGATATACTATGTATAACTCAATGAGTGTGTGCTGGAGGAGAACCAATGCACCATAGTGGTGGTCTAGAGTGATCTGGAAACACACTAGTAGTTATGTGAGTGACATGCCACCTATTCTAGTCTCTCAAGCAGTTACGTGAGTGAACTACCCCCTAGTTGAGTTAACTAGTCAACTAGTCTTCAATTAACTAAATGGACAAAGAGTAGTGAGGAGTTAACTCAGGGAATCAATGGTAATGTGCCAACTTGGTAATGATACCAAGGCAAGGTCAAATTAGCATGGTGATGATCACAATGTTGCATGGTGACAAAACCAATGCCACATCTAAACTCAACTCAACTAGTCAAACTCAAGTATCAACTGAAAGAGAATATTCTCCAGGTGGAATATTCTCCCCTAAAATATAGGAGACTGGATAATGACTAATTATGATTAATAAACAAGGAAAAACCTTAGGAAAAATAAATACTAGGTGTGTGTGAAGTAACTCCAACACCCCCCTTGAACACCATTATGGTGAAAATAAAGAATGGGTCTTAGCAATGAGGCCATGTTAGCTACCCAAATACCAAAGATACACTAAAATAAACTGAGGAAAGAGGGAAAACCTCATGGGAAAACCCCCCCCCTCAAGGTACAATGTATGTAAAAATAAGAACTATAGTTTCTAGGAAATTGTGTCCTTCACTCCAAGACGACTTCGTAGAGAATGTAACTTCTGCTCAGTGAAGGTCTTGGTGAAGATGTCTGTCGTCTATTCTGATGATGGAAAAAACTGTAAGTCGATGATCCCCTTGTGTACTAAGTCCCGGATGTAGTGCATGTGGATCTCGATGTGCTTTGTTTGTTGCCTCTAAATTGGATCTCTACAGAACTTTAGAGGGCTCTGGTTGTCACACCAGATGACGATCGGTCGATGAAACAGAATGCCCAACTCAGTGAGAAAATGTTGTAGCCACATAGCCTGAATGGTTATGTTAACTACCACTCTGTACTCTGCCTTGGTTGAAGATAGAGCAATGGAAGCTTGCTTCTTGCTCGACCAATAGATACGCCCAGAACCAATATTGAGTGAGTAACCATATGTGGAATTGTGATCAATGTTATTTCCAACCCAGTCAGAATCAGTAAACCCAATGAGATCTAATGTAGATTATGTTTCATAATGAATCCCAAAGGTGATGGTACCATGTACATATCGAAGGATATGATTTTCAAACTTCCAATGTAGCTCATCTGGCCCTACATGAACCTGGAAACTATGCCAACTACATAGGAGAAGTTTGGTCTGGAGTGTGTGAGATACAACAAGATCCCCACTAGCTATCTATATAGTGTGCTTTCAACCAGTGGAGTATCCCCGCCATCCTCAAGTTTGACTCCTAATAGGAAAGGAATCAGAGCAGACTTGCAGTTTGTCATTTGAAATCTCTTAAGGAGATCTCATGCATACTTGGCCTGAGACATTTTTATGCCTGATGCATCCTGACTGATCTCGATTCCAAGGAAGAAGTGTAGTGGACCCGTGTCCTTCATCAAAAAATTGTCACGTAGAATCCTCTTGACTACAGCAATCACTGAATTCGAGCAACCGGTGATCAACAAATCATCAACATACATAACTAAAAGTAGAAGTGAATCAGTCATCATGAGCATGTAGACATTTGGGTCTAATTTACAATGTACAAAGTTCTATGACAATAGGTAGGAGTCCATCTTGGCATATCATTCCCTTGGAGCCTGCTTGAGGCCATAAAGGGACTTCTTCAGTCAATAGAACAAAGATGAGTCATACATAAATCCTTGGGGCTGCTCCATGTAGATCTCCTCAAAGAGATCATCGTGAAGAAATGAATTCTTCATGTCCATATGATGAACTTCCCATCCTTTGGTTGCCACAATGGAAAGTGTCAATTGTATGGAGTCCATATTTTCTACTGGAGCGAAGGTCTCATCATAGTCAATACCATGAACCTATTGAAAGCCTTTGGTTCAAATTAGTCAATACCATGATTCCTTGGTGACCTATTGTATTTACTAATCTGTCCATCCAATGTTCTCTTGGTCCTATAGACCCATCTACATCTAACAAGTTTCCTCCCAGAAGGAAAGGGAACTAGATCCCAAGTCTGGTTCTCGAGGAGGGATTTGTACTCCTCCTGCATGTCGAATTCCCAAAAGGGATTTCCAGCAGCTTTGCCATAAGACTGTGGATCTGAAGACTGAACCAAGAAAATATTCCTGGAGGCAAATGGTTCAATGCCAGTGAGTGCAACAGGAGGCTCCTCGAAATCAGATTGAGTCCTCCTAGTGTTGGTTGGATCATCAACGATATCCCCTGCATCCTGAAGAGTATTTTGTGCCCACTTGGGCCTCTGTTATGGCTCTGCAACTACATCTGGATGCTTTGACTCTGCATATGACTGTACTGACTATGAATCTAAATCATATGAGTCCTATGAATAAGAAATCTCATCTAAAGATTCGGCATGTGCATGCTCATCATCTCAGACAGGTGGAAGAATGAAGGTGTCTACATGCAGTTGTTGAGGTACATGAGAGACACTTTCCTCAAATTAGACATTTTGCTCAATGATGAGATGGTCCAAGGAGTGATCAATAAGTATATATCCATTACATCGTTGGGGCATCCAACAAAAATGAACTCATTTCTCTATGGATCAAGTGCCTTCCTCTTTTCAAAGGGAATACGGGCCCATGCACATGAACCAAAATTTCAAAAGTGGGTCACTTCTGGTTTGCGGCCGCTCCAAGCCTCATAGGGGGTCTTATCCTTGATAGATCTATGGGGAGATTTGTTTTGGATGTATGTTGCACAATTAAGTGCTTCAGCCCATAGTCTTTGTGGTAGTGACTTTGCATGCAGCATGCAAGATGCCATATCCTTTAGAGATCTGTTTTTCCACTCAACAACTCCATTTTGTTATGGATTATAGGGAACTGTGTGTTGCAACTGAATCCTTGCATAATGGCAAAGATTATGGATCTCATGATTTACATACTCTCCCTCGTTATTAGTTCGAAGGACTTTGATCTTCTTTTCAGACTGTGTCTCAACCAAGTCTTTGAAATATTTGAGGTGTTGAAAGACCTCGGATTTTTTCCTGAGAAAGTAGATCCAAGTAAAACGTGAGAAATCATCAACAAAAATGAGAACAAACCTCGCTTTGTTGATGGATGGATGTGAAAAATGACCCATAAGGTCATTGTGGATCATATATAAGGGTGCAGAAGCTCGTTGAGACTTTCCTTTGTTGAATTTCTATTGAGGGTGTTTTCTGAGAACACATCCCTCACATACTCCCTTGGAGAAATGGATGTCTAGTAGACCATCAACCAATCTATGTTTGCTAAGTTGTTGCATGTATCTGAAATTTAAATGTCCAAACCTTTCGTTCTATATCATACTAATTTCATTAGCATGAGTGATCTGGATTTAATGAGAAGAACTAAATGACTATAGATTATTAACAAGTTCCTAACACAAAATAACAGAGATACAGTAAAACCGGTTTTCTATTCAATAAGGAAATAAGCTAAAACTATAAAATGCAGCGCAAACAAGCTTGTTGGAATGGTGGCAGCTTATCTCTGAGAAGAGATGTGACGGTTGTGCTTCGCAAGAAGATGATTACAATGAAGCTCTGAAGGCCTTTTTACAATAAACTAGAATTCCAAAAACCTAGACATCCAAAAACCTAACCCTAGGAGATGAAGTGCCAAAAGTCATGTGGGCCCCGTTTGGGTAAGTTAGTACATCAACTTCCCGGGGTTGTAACTTTTGCATACGATCTTCATTTTAGGTGTATGATAGCC
>JASDQU010241765.1:9517-23031 GCA_032191745.1 Picea mariana | reverse complement strand
CTTAAACAAGTGCATCAACCATGCACTTGTTTAAGGTACAGGTTGATTACAGGTTGGTGCATGGTTGATGCACTTGTTTATGGTACAGGTTGGTGCATGGTTGATGCACTTGTTTATGATACAAGTTGATTACAGGTTGAGGTACAGGTTGATGCATGGTTCAGACTTATTGGTACATGTTTACAACAGTATATCTCACAGTGATAATGTGACAGTGGTTCCATCATTCTACTTCTACTTCAAGGTGGCAGGACGGGGCAAGAACAGGTGGTTGTAGCCACCTTCCGGTTGTAGCCGGAGAACATTGGGGGTTGTAGCCTCCTTCTGGTTGTAGCCAGAGATTTGGGGAGTTGTAGCTTACCTCAGGTTGTAGCCTGAGAAACTAGGAGGTTGGAGCCTCCTTCCAGTTGCAGTTGGAAAACAAAGGAATTTGGTGCTTCCAATGAATGTAATTCTTCAAGACATATAAGAAAAAACATTATGTGGTTTTATCCTGATTTGGGTTTCCACGTAAAACACTGGTGTACTGTGCATGTGTGTGATTGTTTATTTATTACTACTCATTATTGGATAATAATTCTACATTGATATAACATTTGAAGAAAAAGGATTATAATTATGTTATTACTGATTCACCCCCCCTCTCACGAATCCAATAGTAAGGAGTTTTTTCATCATTGTTCCTGAGCATTATTCTGTTTTGAATGTGAATTTTTGTATGCACTTCATGTGTCCAAAAAACATCTGTTAACTTGGAATCCATTAACATTGTTTGATCCATTTCCTATATTGTTATGTTCTTTCTTTCGATGACCCCATTCTGTTGAGGTGTTCTAGCAACAAATAATTGACTTTTTATACAATGCTTGTTGTAGAAATCCATAAATCCATTTGAAGTAAAATCTCCTGCATTATCAAATCACAAGCATTTGATTTTTGAATCCATTTCATTTTCAACCATTTTCTTGTATAGCTTGAATTTTTCAAATGCTTTTGACTTATTCCTGAGAAAAAAAACTGCATTCATTCTTGTATAATCATCAACCAATAACATAAAGTATTTCTCACCTTTTAAAATCTTTGTTCTAGTTGTTCCAACTAGATCAATATGCACAATTTCCAGTGGTCTTGTCATTGAGTATTCTTTTGATTTCAACCTGGTCTTTGTTTGTTTTCCTCGTTGAAAATGCTTTCATAAAGTGTTGGTTGGCTTCGTGATCTGGGGCATTTCTTTGGTTGCTTCCTTTTTTCCAACTTTGACGAGGTTATCGAAGTTTATGTGACCCATTCTTATGTGCCATAGCCAAAATTAATATTCCTTCCACTAGTAGAACATTTTTTGCCTTGATATCCTTGTTTCCAATTCTAACTATGCCCTTTCCATTGATTCTAGTTGATTCATTGTTTCCAAGGGAGATTGATCCATCTCTTTCCTTTCTCAATGTTAGAAACTTGTCTTCATCACATGTCATGTGATTTGAGAAACCACTATCAACACCAACCACGTTTCTTATGCTTAGCTTGTAGAGCGAGTGTGCATTCTTCATTGCTGTATTGATTCTGCTTTCTTATCCATGTTATCGTATGAGGTTCATGTCTATGACTGTTTTTATTTTGTTGTGGTTCTCTGGGAGGGACTATCATTCTAAAATATTTGGCCATGTGTCCAAATGTTTTGCACTTGTAGCATTCCACTTTCGTTGTCAATGATTCAAACCGGTTATAGCTTCTTCTCTGTGTTTCACTAGGCCTTCCTGGATAACCATTTTGTGTATGACTTTCAAAGTTGTTTATGTTCCTGCTATTGGCTCTACAATTTACAACTTTATGTCCAAAATTATTGCATGCATAACATTAACCAAAAAAGATAGTTTGATACCTGGGATTTGAATATGTTATGAAAGGAGTTACTCTTTTGAATCATTTGTTGGCGGAACTGCTGGTTCTTTGTATCCATCTACAATTGATTTCCATACTTCAAATCCATGTGACTATACATATGTTTTCATCCTTCTTCTCTAGAATGCATACTTTTTTCCATCAAACTGTGGTATTCCATTTTTATACATATTGTTTTTCTCCATGATCTACCTTTCAATGGTTAAACTCATTTCTAAAGGAACCTACTCTGATACCAATAGTTGGATTAGTGAGAGGGGGTTGAATCACTAATAGATATTTTTAATCCTTTTAAACACAATATGATAGTGTTATTTATCTTTATGATCAATATATCATTATCATCCAATAAGTGCAGAGTAAATAAACCATGTACAAATGAACAATCATACACATACACAATACACCAGTATTTTTTACATGGAAACCCAATGTGGGAGAAACCAACAAAATGTTTTTTCTTATTTGTCTTTAAGAATTACATTCATTGGAAGCACCAACTTCCTTTTTTTTCTAGCTGCAAATGGAAGGATACTCCCACCCCTTATTTTACGGCTACAACCTAAGGGAAGCTCCAACTCCCCAATTCTCTAGATACAACCAGAAGGAGGCTACAACCCCCTATGTTCTTTGGCTACAATCATAAGGTGGCTACAACCACCTATCCTTGCCCCGCCCAACTGCCCTAAAATACAAGTGCCAAATGTAAAAAATGAATATGTCATTGTCACAACATGTTTTGTCAAATATGTCATTGAGAAACATGTCATTGTATACTCATCAACCAATCTGATATGATCACATATACCTCAAACACTATATTACAAGTTTGTACCTCAAACCATGTGATAGAACCTCAATGTTATACAACCTCTATCTATACCAATAACTTCAACAACACACCTCAACCAAAATCCATCAAACCTGAACCAATATTAAACTTTAGTAGATATTCCTTAGATCAACTCTACAACAAGCCCTAAACTTCCAAGAGGGAATCCAATAGATTTACAAGGAAAACCCTCAACCAAATTCATAAATTCAACACTACACATATGAAAACAATACATTTTTTTTTTGTAAATGTGTTGAACCTGCATAGAATAGATCTATATAAACAATAATACACACATTTGCAGAGAGAAATTGAGAAAGAAGAATAAGGAGAGAAAGAATTCTCATTAACTGTTGTGAATAATGAATAATTTACACATGATATACTATGTATAACTCAATGAGTGTGCACTGGAGAAGAACCAATGCACCACAGTGGTGGTCTAGAGTGATCTAAAAACACACCAGTAGTTATGTGAGTGAAATGCCACCTATTCTAGTCTCCTAGGCAGTTACGTGAGTGAACTACCACCTAGTTGAGTTAACTAGTCAACTAGTCTTCAATTAACTAAATGGACAAAGAGTAGTGAGGATTTAACTCAGGGAATCAATGGTAATGCGCCAGCTTGGTAATGATACCAAGGCAAGGTCAAATTAGCATGGTGATGATCCCAATGTTGCATGGTGACAAAACCGATGCCACATCTAAACTCAACTCAACTAGTCAAACTCAAGTATCAACTGAAAGAGAATATTCTCCAGGTGGAATATTCTCCCCTAAAATATAGGAGACTGGATAATGACTAATTATGATTAATAAACAAGGAAAAACCTTAGGAAAAATAAATACTAGATGTGTGTGAAGTAACTCCAACACCCCCCCTGAACACCATTATGGTGAAAATAAAGAAATGGGTCTTAGCAACGAGGCCACGTTAGGTACCCAAATACAAAAGATACACTAAAATAAACTAAGGAAAGAGGGAAAACCTCATGGGAAAAACCCCCCCTCAAGGTACAATGTATGTAAAAATAAGAACTACAGTTGCTAGGTAATTGTGTCCTTCACTCCAATACGACTTCGTAGAGAATGTAACTTCTGCTCAGTGAAGGTCTTGGTGAAGATGTCTGTCGTCTGTTCTGCTAAAGGAAAAAACTGTAAGTCGATGATCCCATTGTGTACTAAGTCCCGGATGTAGTGCATGTGGATCTCGATGTGCTTCGTTTGTTGCCTCTAAATTGGATCTCTATAGAAATTCAGAGGGCTCTGGTTGTCACACCAAATGACGATCAGTCGATGAAGCAGAATGCCCAACTTAGTGAGAAAATGGTGTAGCCACATAGCCTGAATGGTTATGTTAACTACCACTCTGTACTCTGCCTCGATTGAAGATAGAGCAATGGAAGCTTACTTCTTGCTCGACCAATAGATATGCCCAGAACCAATATTGAGTGAGTAACCATATGTGGAATTGCGATCAATGTTATTTCCAACCCAGTTAGAATCAGTAAAACCAATGAGATCTAATGTAGATTATGTTTCATAATGAATCCCAAAGGTGATGGTACCATGTACATATTGAAGGATATGATTTGAAAACCTCCAATGTAGCTCATGTGGCCCTACATGAACCTGGAAACTATGCCAACTGCATAGGAGAAGTCTGGTCTGGAGTGTGTGAGATACAACAAGATCCCCACTAGCTATCTGTATAGTGTGCTTTCAACCAGTGGAGTATCCCCACCATCCTCAAGTTTGACTCCTAATAGGAAAGGAATCAGAGAAGACTTGCAGTTTGTCATTTGAAATCTCTTAAGGAGATCTCGTGCATACTTGGCCTGAGACATTTTTATGCCTGATGCAACCTGACTGATCTTGATTCCAAGGAAGAAGTGTAGCGGACCCGTTTCTATCATCAAAAAATTGTCACGTAGAATCCTCTTGACTGCAGCAATCACTGAATTCGAGCAACCGGTGATCAACAAATCATCAACATATAGAACTAAAAGTAGAAGTGAATCAGTCATCCCGAGCATGTAGACATTTGGGTCTGATTTACAATGTACAAAGTTCTATGACAATAGGTAGGAGTCCATATTGGCATATCATTCCCTTGGAGCCTGCTTGAGGCCATAAAGGGACTTCTTTAGTCGATAGAACAAAGATGAGTCATGTATAAATCCCTGGGGTTGCTCCATGTAGATCTCCTCAAAGATATCATCGTGAAGAAATGCATTCTTCATGTCCATATGATGAACTTCCCATCCTTTGGTTGCCGCAATGGAAAGTGTCAATTGTATGGAGTCCATCTTTTCTACTGGAGCGAAGGTCTCATCATAGTCAATACCATGAACCTGTTGAAAGCCTTTGGCAACAAGCCTAGCTTTGTATTTACTAATATGTCCATCCAATGCGCTCTTGGTTCTATAGACCCATCTGCATCTGACAAGTTTCCTCCCAGAAGGAAAGGGAACTAGATCCCAAGTCTAGTTCTCGAGGAGGGATTTGTACTCCTCCTGCATGTCGAATTCCCAAAAGGGATTTCCAGTAGCTTCGTCATAAGACTGTGGATCTAAAGACTGAACCAAGAAAATATTCCTGGAGGCAAATGGTTCAATGCCAATGAGTGCAACAGGAGGCTCCTCGAAATCAGATCGAGTCCTCCTAGTGTTGGTTGGATCATCAACGATATCCCCTGCATCCTGAAGAGTATTTTGTGCCCACTTGGGCCTTTGTTATGGCTCTGCAACTACATCTGGATGCTTTGACTCTGCATCTGACTATACTGACTCTAAATCTAAATCATATGAGTCCTATGAATAAGAACTCTCATCTGAAGAGTCGTCATGTGCATGCTCATCATCTCAGACAGGTGGAAGAATGAAGGTGTCTACATGCAGTTTTTGAGGTACATGAGAGACACTTTCCTCGAATTAGACATTTCGCTCAATGATGAGCTGGTCCAAGGAATGATCAATAAGTATATATCCCTTCACATCATCGAGGCATCTAACAAAAATGCACTCAGTTCTCTATGGATCAAGTTCCTTCCTCTTTTCAAAGGGAATATGGGCCCATGCACATGAACCGAAAATGCAAAAGTGTGTCACTTCTGGTTTGAGGCTGCTCCAAACCTCATAGGGGGTCTTATCCTTGACAAATCTATGGGGAGATTTGTTTTGGATGTATGTTGCACAATTAAGTGCTTCGACCCATAGTCTTTGTGGTAGTGACTTTGCATGCAGCATGCAAGATTCCATATCCTTTAGAGATCTGTTTTTCCACTCAACAACTCCATTTTGTTGCAGATTATAGGGAACTGTGTGTGGAAACTGAATCCTTGCATAATGGCAAAGATTATGGATCTCATGATTTACATACTCTCCCTCGTTATTAGTTCAGAGGACTTTGATCTTCTTTCCGGACTGTGTATCAACCAAGGCTTTGAAATATTTGAGGTGTTGAAAGACCTCGGATTTTTTCCTGAGAAAGTAGATCCAAGTAAAACGTGAGAAATCGTCAACAAAAATGAGAACAAACCTCGCTTTGTTGATGGATGGATGCGAAAAATGACCCATAAGGTCATTCTGGATCATATCTAAGGGTGCAGAAGCTCGCTGAGACTTTCCTTTGTCAAATTTCTATTGAGGGTGTTTTTCGAGAACATATCCCTCACATACTCCCTTGGAGAAATGGATGTCTAGTAGACCATAAAACAATCTATGTTTGCTAAGTTGTTGCATGTATCTGAAATTTAAATGTCCAAACCTTTCGTTCTATATCATACTACTTTCATCATCATGAGTGATCCAGATTTAATGAGCAGAACGAAATGACTACAGATTATTAACAAGTTATTAACACAAAATAACAGAGATACAGTAAAACCGGTTTTCTATTCAATAAGGAAATAAGCTGAAACTGTAAAATGCAGCGCAAACAAGCTTGTTGGAATGGTGGTAGCTTATCTCTGAGAAGAGATGTGACGGATGCGCTTCGCAAGAAGATGATTACAATGAAGCTCTGAAGGCCTTTTTACAATAAACTAGAATTCTAAAACCCTATACATCCAAAAACCTAACCCTAGGAGATGAAGCACCAAAAGTCATGTGGGCCCCGTTTGGGTAAGTTAGTACATCAACTTCCCGGGGTTGTAACTTTTGCATACGATCTTCGTTTTAGGTGTATGATAGCCCATTGGAAAGGTATCATCAAGGAGATTCATTTTGGGGGGAAATATTGAAGGAACCTCGATATTTCTCCCCCTTTTCCCAAAAAAAAAAACATTGTTTAAGGCCTAAAAATGGCTCTGGAAGTGAAAAACTGCTAAAAATAGTAAATTACCAAAATTGCCAGAAAATTGTTTTGATCCAGTTGGAAAAGGTGGGTGGCCACCAATATCCACCTGGATCAATCCTCCCTCCTTAGAAATCAATGGTCTCCATTGCGTTGAGTTACCCCATCATATGAGGAAATTTCTGCTGAATTTGGCCTCGGGTGAGCCACTTGCCTTGGTGCAGAAGCTGCCCTACTTTGACGACTCGATAAAGATGGATCTTTTGTTGTCGAGTTCCCTTGATATGTGTGTCCACAATATGATAACTAGATGCCTGTTGTATGTAGTCAAGTTTGAGCTCTATTGGTGTCAATTGTTCTACTACTTCTAAGGTGTCCAATAATGGTGGGAAATAAGGGCGAAGGAGATCCACGTTGAACATTGGGTGCAGGCCAAGGAAAGGAGGAATGTTGAGCTCAAAATCATTATCCCCCACAGCCTTGGTGAAGGTTTATAGCCCATAATGGAGTGGGTGAAGCTTCCAATGGGGTCCTATAAGGCGTTCTTTCTGCAAGTGCAACCAAAATTTTTCGCCCACCTAAAACTTATGTGTCAACCGATGTTGATCATGGCCCTACTTTTACTTGTCATTGGATTTTTGTAGGATATCCTAAACCTGTTGAAGAATATCTTGGATGCACTCAATGAACCGGGTGGATTTTTTAGCTTCAGTTGGAGTAGGAGATGAGTCAGTCGAGGTGATCTCAAGGGGAAGTGCAACACCTATGGGACCAATGGTTGGAATCCCAACCCCACCTGAAAGGGGTTGTGGTCGGTTGAGCTATGCAGGGTTCCGTTATAGCTATGTTGGACATAGGAAGGGCTCTCATCACATGTGTGAGGGTGATTTGAATTATATATGTGAAGGATATGCACAATCATTTGATTTATGACCTCGGTTTGACCATCTCTCTGGGGGTGGAAGGCCATGGATTTGGTGATCTTGGTGTCCAGCAGTGATTAGAGGCTCAATCAGAATGTGTTGAGAAATCGATTGTTTCGATCTAAGAAAATGGTTTGTAGGATTACAAATTTTACCCAGACTCATTCAAGGAAGAGCTTGGCAGTGGCCTCTGTTGTGATGTTCTTCTTGCAAGCAACCAGAATCACCATCTTAGAAAAGTGATCAACAACCACAAAAACACAGTCATGTCCCCTCTTGGTGGATGGGAGGCCCGACATGTAGTCCATTGAGATGGATTCCCATGGCCTGTTAGGAGTAGGAAGAAGGGTGTACATACCATGTTTCTTAGTGTTCGGTTTGGCAATAGAGCAGGTAGTGCATGACCTGATATACTTGTTGGCCTCTTATCGAAGTTTTGGCCGATAGAAATTTTTATGTACCATCGCCACTATCTTGTTTATGCCAAAGTGTCCTTCCACCCGACTGTAGTGGGATTCCCAAATCAACTTCACTCGCTCGCTTTATGGAACATAGATATGTCCCAGACGACACAACAACCCATCCGGAAGATGGAAATTATCGACAACTGTGTTTGCACCGAACATTTGGTAGGTGGTGGAAAATTATGGGTCTTTCTCATAGAGTTGGGGCCATACAGAGGTCTCATGGCTGCAGGAGTCTAGCACCGTGGTGAGTGTCGCGACTGGTGGTTTACTGAGGCAATCATCTACGTGATTGGTGCTTCATGTTTTATACTTGATGTTGAGATGGAATTGCTACAAGTATGTGGACCACTTTTGATGGCAATCATTCTGAAATTTTCCTTGTGTCTGCATGAACTGCAGTGGCTTATGATCAGTGTGGATGAATGTCTCCTTCCCAAGAATGTAATGTCTCCACTGGAAAGAGGCTTGCACAATGGAGTACATTTCTTTCTCATAAGTAGGGTACTTACGGACAACATCTGATAGTGTCTCACTATGACAAGACACAGGGTGGTTGTGCTGAGTGAGAACGATGCCCACAACATAGTCTGAAGCATCTGTCTCGATCTCAAAGGGATGTTGCAGATATGGTAGTGAAATTACTAGGGCTGAGCATAAGCGCTGCTTCAAATCATCAAACACTTGTTGTTGGGACCGGCCCCACACAAATTTCACCTTACCACCACCTCTGGTTATTTGGTTGAGGGCCCATGCAATATGGGAGAATCCCAACACGAATCTACGGTAGAAATTGGTAAGGCCCAAGAAGCTCTGAAGCTCAGTGAGTGTGGTTGGGGCTGGCCAGTCATGGATGACTTGGATCTTGGTTGGATCCACATGTATGCCATGCTGATCAATTATGTATTCTAGGTAATGGACCTTGTCCATGCCGAAGGAGCAGTTTTCCAAGTTGGCGTATAGCTTGTGCTGCCGCAGTGTGTGCAGAACCTGTTGAATATGTTGCAAGTGTTCGACCCAAGTCTTGTTGTAAATGAGAATGTCATCCAAATACACCATTACAAAAGCATTGGTGAATGGTCACAAGATATCGTCCATCATCCTCATGAAAGTGGTTGGAGCATTTTTCAAACCAAAGGGCATGACCAACCATTCAAAAAGGCCTTCCTTTGACTTGAAGGTGGTCTTCCATACATCTGTATGTTCTATCGGGACCTGGTCATATCCAGACTTTAGATCAATATTACTGAATTATTTGGCCCCCATGAGTAGATCAAGGATGTCGTTGATTTAGGGAATCATATACCAATTTCTGAATATGATTTTATTCAGAGCCCGATAATCAATGCAGAGTCACCAGCTTCCATCTTTCTTCTGTACTAGCATGATTGGGATCCCGCAAGGTGATGATCTGGGATGGATGTTCCCCTTGTGGAGTATTTATTGGATCTATCTCTTGATCTCCTCATTCTCTAATAGAAAGCAGCAATAGATTGGCCCATTGGGTAGTGGTGCGTCGAGGGTCAGATCGATGGGGTGTTTGACCTGACAGTGCAGAGGTACCCCAGTAGGTGAGGAGAAGATGTATGAGTATTCTTCCATGACCTTATCTACTTACTTCTGTTGTGTGGAGTGGTCGGTCGTAGAGACCTTAGATGTGGCTGTGATCTTTTGCTTATTCTAAGAGAGAATCAAGGAGAAGACAAACTTCCCTGTCTGAGAGATGACCTACCTTGGGTATCCTGTACAATTTCCTGTTCAAAGTAATAATAACCCTATGAGGCATAGAATCATACACAACATGACGTTTCCATAAATAAGGTTGGCCCAAAATAACATCACAAACTTTGAGAGGAGAAAAATCCCACAATACCTCATGTTTGAAGGGCTTGATGTCGTACGACAGTCGACATTGTTGGCTGACACGGAGATCACTTCCTTGGCGGAGCCATCCAATGGTGTAGGGTTGTGGGTGTATCATTGTCAGCAGGGCAAGTTGCTTGATGACCTCTGTTGAGATGAGGTTCTTCTGGCTATCTCTATCAACCATGAAGTGTATCAGGGTTCCTTTTTCCCACATTTGTGAATGGAAGAGGCACTCTCCTTTTTTTGGCTCATCTGGTTCACCAGGCTGGAGCTTGGTGGTAGCAACAGTGGCACTGGGTTCCACGTCAATGATATGTATTCCCCTTTTCTAGTTCTATCTCAAAGTCAGAACCTGCATCTGATTCAGAGGCTTTCACTTCAGCCACCAGCAACTACTTTGAGCAGTAGTCAGTGTTATGCCAAGGGATCTTATGGAAGTCACAACACTTCCCGATATCTTTAGTTGTCTTTTTGGTGTTCTTCTTTTCTTTTAGCTTGGACTCCTTGTCGTGATACTATCCATATTTTCCCTGTCCTTTGTTCTATGGGTTGGGGCTGCCTTTTCCTGGATTTTGTTGTGAGGGGTTCCCAAGCCCAAATTTTCACGTCTTTTGTTTGAGCTTCTGCTCGATTTTGATGACATATCAATAGGCTGTGCCCAAGGATGAGATGTC
Organism: Picea mariana; assembly: GCA_032191745.1. NCBI lineage: Eukaryota > Viridiplantae > Streptophyta > Pinopsida > Pinales > Pinaceae > Picea > Picea mariana. The sequence goes on along the minus strand of JASDQU010241765.1, from coordinate 12,074 downwards.
CAAAAATTCCATTTAGGTATGGATGTATCTATGCAGAGCACCACAATACTTAAGCACCAGATGTCGCTTTGAATCTTTGATACCCAGCTTGGTGCGTAAGGTATGGAAGATATTTGTGAAATATGGCACTCCTTGGTCTCTTTCTTTCCGTAGTGTGGTCCATTTGGTATACACGTCATCATAACTTCCAACAGGGTAGTATTGTTCCTTAATATCATCCCTGGAGGATTCCTAGGTGGTCGTGAATGTAAATAATGAAGTTTCCTTTGTTTCCTTTTGCTCACAGAAATTTTCCCACCAATATTTGACATGGGGAACGACTTTGAGGAGCGCAAAAGTAATATTTTCTCTATTTGAAAAGTTGTGGATAGAAAAATACCCTTCTAGTAGATTCTGTTAGCACTCTGTAAATTTCCTAGAGGTTGACAAAGAAGGAATCCACAAAGGTAACTTTATCCAACTGCTTTTAAAGCTGGGATCTAGCCCTTCCAGCTTCAGAGAGGGATCTCTCTATATGATTTATCTTTGTTTTTAATTTAGATTTTAGGCTAGGTAAAGGAACATGTAGGTTTTGTTGTAAAAGTGTTTTTGAATTGGTTGAGACAGTCTACACCTCCATTGGGCTATGGGGTATGTGTTATAATCAATATGAGATACAAACCATAAACATAAAAGAAAACTTCCACAGGGAAAGATAATGTACTCACTGGATCTTTAATAGCTTAAATGATGGACAGAAGAAAAGATGAGAAAGACACATTCAACTAAGAAGCAGTTAAGAATTTCTTAATTGAAAACATCAAAAGATAAACATTCAAATATTTAAAGTCGGAAACAGGGTATCCAAGATAAATCCTGCAACATACGTTACTCTTAAAGATTAGTTTCAAAAAACAAAATGGTCACAAAGCAAGGATAACATTTAACTTAGAGAATAAACGTCACCAGTGAATACACGCAAGAATCCTGTAAAGTGCTTCCTATTTATTAATGGCAGATCTCTTCAAAAATGGTTACAGTCTGATAGCGCCAGGGTGTGAAGATCAACAACCCTCAACACCTCGAAAAGTGAAGTATTTATAATTTCAAATTACAAACGTTCCTTTCATANTTAACTAATCAAACTGATTGATGACTTGGTACAACTACATGCGGAATTTCTGGGGTAGGCCGTTGGCGAGATTCTTTCACAACCTCTTCTGACTGGACGGGTGACTGGACATGGACAGCTCGTCTGCTAATCAAGAAGATCGCAGAGTTCCTCCCATCTGAGATGACTAGGCACAGTGATTTTGAGCAATCTCCGATAAACCTCATCCATTTTCGTATATTTGGCGAAAGTGGGCTTAGTGAGGAAAATATATCGAATCTCATGTTGGATGCAGATGTCCAACTGGAGAGCATCCAGGAATTCTTTACCGGTGATGTTCCCTTGTGTTAGCACTCTGTAATTTGCCCAAGGCTGTAAGGCAGTCGCAGAAGCAACATCAAAACCACTTCGAGTCTTGGATCTAGCCCTCCAAGACTCAGAGAGGGATCTCTCTGTCTGATATAGCTTAGTTTGAAGAGAATATTAGGCTAGTTAATGGGTTCAGAATTTGGATTTTAAAATTGGTAAGAGCAGAGAAAATGAACCATGGGCAATGGAGTCACAAACTGAGATTTATTCAAAAAAAAATTCTACAGACAGCTTTAGAGGGAAAGGTAGGCAAATTACTGGATCTAGTAAAATTAAATGAGATGAAAGAGGAGGAAAAAGAAATGATCAATTTAGCAACAGAGCAATGAAGAATTCTTCCACTGAATATCAGAAGAAAACATTAATATTATCCACAGCCAGAAACAGAGTGTATCTTACAACAAATTCTGCTCATAATCTTCTGTCGAATAATAAGGAAAGAAAACATATGGAGACAGAGAAAACAATTTACTAGAGGAGCACTTCACCAATATACTTGACACAAGAATCCTGTAACTACTGCGACTGTATTATCTGAATTGATGAAAAAACTACAGTTGGCTCTGTGAGCTGCTTTATAAAAACTTCATCATGGTTCCCTGAATGATCAACCCTTTTACATTAAAAGTAATCTCTATAAATAGGAGAGGTCTCCTCATCAAGTTGTGAGAGTCGGTTTAACCACCTCGGCCAAAAATAGCCACCACTCCCACAAAATTTGGAACAGTCTGTCATGAAAGATGGACCGGTTTTCTACGAAAAAGGGGTCTGAATAGAAGTGTTTTTCTCTTGAATGATGACACCTGGGTGAAAAATGAAAGAGGTTATTGTATATGGGCATGTTCTGGACAAAAAAATACTTCAGTTTCGCCAAATGCATCCCCAGCTGGCCGTAATAGCTCCTGCAAGATCGGGACTGAAACGGAACATTGAAAATATGGAAAAATAGGCCTCAAAGATGTCTTCTATTTTCCCTTCTCGTGACTCCACTGCAAAAAATGAGAGAGGTTTTTGTTCTTCATCTTGTTCTGAGCAAAAACCTCTCTCATATTTTTAAAATCCATCTCTGTTTTCCTATAAACGGCCTCATACGAACAC
>JASDQU010241764.1:85366-149812 GCA_032191745.1 Picea mariana | reverse complement strand
AGCTAGCCGTTTTGCCAAGAGTTCTAAGGAAAGAGGGAGGAGCATGAGGCCTAGCTTTAGCTACACCGGAATGAGCCTCCTCCCCTTAGGGTTTTGACTTGGTGGCCCTGCCATTGCAGCACCATCAAGCCTAACTCTCTCGTCCTTAGATTTAGATTCTCCCAAGACATTAGCCTTACTCCTTGACTCCATTTACCCTAAGGCACTAGTCTAAGAATACAACGTTGAGCTTTTTGTGCTAAAACAACTCTCTCAAACTCTTTAAATTTGAAACCCTAACTAACCCTAGCATCTAGACTAACCCTAATTGTTGATGACGTCTTGCCTTATTTGAACTTTTGTTTGGACTAAAAGTTGCGGCTAACTCATCCCTTGATAGCCATAAAGGTTTTAAGCAATTTCATTGGTCAATTTAGCCAAACGTCCACCTCTTTGACTAGCTAACCTAACCCTAAACAGCAACAATATAGGTGACGTCAAGCTTGTTTAGACCCTTGTTTGGCATAAAACGTTTTGACATTGTCACCTTGTTTAATAGACTTTGAGTTGTTGATTACTTTCATAAGCTTATTTGACAAAACGTTCCTCTCATTGTCTTCAAAAATTGACCTAACACTAGGGCTGACGTCACCCTAAATCTGCAATAGTGACGCAGCAACAATATTTATATATGAGCAGATTTATGATATTTATTGCATTGTGATAATACAAGGTTTTGATTTTATACATTGAATGCCAATATCTCTTGTGTCTATTGAAGAAGTGACATAAAATATAAGTTTTAATTGCAATCATTGACTTCGTCAATAATTACACTCATTATTGCTCATATATGTTAAAGATAGTCATTGATGTTTTGAAGTACTAACCACTGCAGCACATTCTAGTTCTATTTGTCTTGTCTTGCAAACAGGTGACACTCAGTGGAATACCTTCTCTTTGACTATCCTTTGGGCAGTAATTTGTGGAGGTAAAGCTTGCTTTAACCTTTGAAGCCTTACACCCTGATGTTTTTCCTTCAAAACCCCAGATTACTAGGGACGTCTCCCTTGGGATTAGCCACCCTAAATAGAAAGAGCTCCCCATCGAGGTGACAGTGGGTGGGGAAGTTCCTGTTACGCCAGTGTGAGCCTTGACTTCAAGCAACCTAAACCTTTCTTACAAACTGAGCGATAACAGTTGGACAGCAGCAAACTAGTCCAATTTGCTGCATATAATCAAGGTATAACTCAAGTATATCATTCACCCTTGATTTGTGCTATTAGATCTCACTCTTGAGCAATTAAAGGTACATTTTCTCTTCATCTAGAGAGTGATATCTTAGTGTTGATTTATACTTCTGTTGTAACATTTATTTCAGATCTCAACACTTTTTAATTAGCTCTCGAGTCCTAACCCTCTTTATATTCTAGTAGTTATTGCCCTAACTTTTGGTCGAATATACTAAAGGCATTTTGCTACTAAGGCACTGGTATATCTAACATGTATTGAGGTGTGTAGTTGGAAGTGACTTGTACTATAAAGGTTGTTTCTAAAGATTGGGATACCCCTTGTGGCTTCAAGGAGCTGGCCTAAAGTGAAGGAGAGATTGTGTTAAGGTGACAATAGTGCATTTCTCATGTTGTGCTTAAGCCCAATAGCACCCTCACCAAGGCTGCTAATTTGGGTGGTAACAGAGTCCATCTTCAAACTTGTCTCTTTCCTTCATACAATCTAGACTCTAGGTGACTCTACTCCGTGTAAGCGATCGATACTCCTAACTAGCTCTCTGATCCAACAAGATTCTTGCCTCTACAAACACCCATATGTAACCTCACTGTTGGTTTCCAGAGGCCTCCAAGTTACTTTAGTCTATGGCCACCTCTCATGATTGCCTTCCCTCTTTTAGGTAACCTCAGACACTCTGGACCACCTCATGTCATCTAAATAGGACTTAACCAGTGTACTTAGAGGACATCTACAAGTAATGCATTCAAGTTACTTGAATTGCACCTGCTGAGAGTCTTGGCCCTAAGATTAATTTCTATTCCAATCACTTTTTGTAATTGAGAAGCGACCTTATTGTCAAACCTATGTATACCAACAAATACTTTATGCACGCCCTCGAGATACCCCTTGGTTAGTTCTAGTTGGTTCTCATCGGCTTCAGGTTGACCTTGATCACAACCTCTTGTTAATTTTCTAATTCCAGTGCCTACATAAATTATTTCCTTGTGATTTCCTTGGTGAAAATTAAATTGCAGCTCAAAGAATAAAATATACTGACTGGAATAATTTACTGAAAAATAAACAGCGGAAGCAAATTAAACCAATTTTTGACACGGAAATTTATGCCCTTCAAATCCACATTTCATTAAAATAATATCAAAGCATACAACGGCTCCCAAATTGGGAAAATCTACCCATTGAGAAAAGAGACAATAATTATAGCCAAACCCTGCTACCTCGCACCTCTATCATGACTGTACAACCTATCAACGACCTTGTATGCAAGCTTGTACGATGCGTACCCATGCCCTGTACAGTCTATGCCACGCATACACCCACGTCTATGCAGTTTATCTGACACGTACACCTGCACCTTGTACATTATACGACGCGTACAGACAGTACCTGCAGCGGTACATGTTGCCTAAACTACCTATGCGAACTGCCCAGATCTATCCTTGCTCTCAGATATGTTTGTTGTTGCCCACTTGCTCTCTTCTCCTTTGGACTGAGCAAGAAGTCCTTCTCTTGCTCTCACTGTGAGTCACCGACACCCAACACTCTCACTTGAGTTGCTACTATTGTGTGTCTTCTCCTTTCACCTTGGATTCCTTTTATAACATTGATTTGAATCCCTAACCCTAATCTCCAAAGTGATTGACGATTCAGATTAGATCTCACCTCACTTGAGATTAACGATTGAGGTTAAGTCTAATGTAATTTAAATTACATTTTATTAAACTTTTCCTAACTCAATAATTAAAAAGTAATTCACTTTAATAATTATTTTAATTAAAGTGAATTTCCAAAGTTCCTGAAAGGTACTTTGGACGACTTCCACACATCTGACACTTGGCCTATGCGGAAGTACCTGTCCGAGCTACAATCCTCAACACTCCCTCTTAGTGAGGAAGGTATTCTGCACCACTCCAAGTTTGTCCTTGTAGAATACAAGCTTCCCTTTAACCAAGGGTTTGGTGAAAATGTCTGCAACCTACTCATCTATGGAGATATATTGAAGCTTGATTGCTCCCTTTTGAATCCTATCTCGAATGAAGTGATACATGATCTCAATATGCTTGGACCTGTCATGGAATACTAGATTCTCAGAGATTTTGATACAACTCTAATTATCACTTTATATCATCATAGCATCCAACTCCTCATCAAATGAAACCTATAAGCAATTTGTGAAGCCAAATGGCTTCACAACTTGCCATACTCGCTACCATATACTATGCCTCTACTAAACTGAGTGCTACGGAGTACGAAGGTCTACTTCCTACTGAGCCATGTTATAATTGTTGATCCTAAGTTAAAGCAACACCCTGAGGTGCTCTTCCTATCTACTACACTCCCTAACCAATTCGAGTCTGTATATCCCTGCAGCCTCACTACATCACCTCCAAGATATCTCAGACCATACTCCATTGTACCTCTCAAGTACCTAAGCACATGCTTCAATGCTACCTAATGCATCTGCCTTAGCTCCACCATGAACTGGCTCAAGGTGTTCACAGCAAAACATATATCTGGCTTGGTGTTGACCAAATACAACAATGATCCTATCAGCTATTTGTACGACCTGGGATCTACCAACTTTGAATATGAAGTCACAACCTTCTTTAGGTTGGTGATCACAGGTGTAGCCATTAGTCTATAGTCCTCCACCCCGAACCTCCTCAGGATCTCCACTATATACTTCCCTTGACCAAGGAAGATTTCTCTCAATCTCTACCATACCTCTAATCCCAATAGGTAATGTATCAAGCCAATGTCCTTCATCTCGAACTCTGCCACCAAATCTTCTTTGCACCCTATTATAAGCTCCTCTACGCCTATGAAAAATAAGTCATCCACATACAACACCAAGATGAGCAAATCAATCCCAACAAGTATGAAGTAAAAGTTAGGATCTGCCTCACTCTTGGTGAATCCCATGCTCAGCAAGTTTCTATCAATCCTGGAGTAGCATGCCCTGGGTGCCTGCTTGAGTCCGTACAAGGCTTTCTTAAGCTTGCACACATGAGACTCCCTCGCATGTACCTCAAAGCCCTAAGGTTAATCTATATATACTTTCCTCCTCAATGATCCTATTGAGGAATGTTGTCTTTACATCCATTTGGTGAATCTTCCACCTCATGACTAAGACAATGGATATAATAGCTCGAATGGAAGCATATCTAGCAACTAAAGAAAAAGTCTCCTCATAGTCCACTCCCTCTTTCTGAGAGAACCCTCTCGCCACAAATCTCGCCTTGAACTTCTCAATGCTGCCATTTGCAACATGCTTGATCTTGAAGAGCCACTTGGAACTCACCATTGATTTCCCCTCCGATCTCGACAGTCTATCTCACACATCATTCTTCATGATGGAGTTGTACTCCTCCACCATGGCATCCCGCCAAACCTGTTGATCTGTTGATTCCTCAAAACTAGAAGACTTATCATCGATGATGCTATTCATAAGTGCCAAATAGTTGGAAAACTTTCTCAGAGGCTTGCTCTCCCTAAATGTGTTCTTAGGAGCCTCAACATGCTCCTGAGCATCCTTCAATGTCTGCGTAGACCACATGGGTCTCCTGAAAAAACTGGAAGGAGCTAATGACGACTCCTCCCTGCATGAAGGTTGACTCCCTAAACTAGAAGTCTCTGAACGTTGTTCTCCCTTTGGAGCCTCTTGCTCCTCCTCCTCTGCCACTAGCAGTAACTCACGAGACTTCCTAGATGCCAAATTCTCCTTGAAATTAACATCTCTGCTCACAACTTTCTTCTTATGCGTTGGTATAAAGATCATGTAATATTTAGAGATCTTGTTGTATCCCACAAATATGCCCTTCTTCAGAAGGCTCCAACTTCCTCCAATTCTCCACAGGCACACGGTTGTATACTAGACAACCAAAGATCCTCATATGTGTTATCTCTGGCTTCACTCCTGTGAATGCTTCCTCGAGAGTCTTGTCCCCCCATACCCTGTGAGGACTCTTGTTTTGCACATATAATGTCGTGTTACACGTCTCTGCCCAAATAAACATACGTAGATCCTAGTCATGTATCAAACCCCTAGCAGAACCGATGATGGATCGATTCTTTCTCTACACAACCCCATTCTGTCGAGGGTTGTATGAGACAATCAATTCCCTCTTGATCCCTACTTCCTTGCAGAACTTCTTGAAGTGATTGGAGGTGTACTCACCCCCATTATCCGACCTCAAGATCGTGATCCTCTTCCCTGTCTGGTTCTTCACCTTGGCCTTGAACTCCCGAAACCAACTGAAGAACTCATCCTTGGTCTTCATAAAGAAGTTCCAAGTTTTCCTGGAAAATTCATCAATGAATGTCTCATAATATAGTGCTCCCTGCATTGATGCTACTGACATCGGTCCACACACATCTGAATGTATAAGATCCAAGATCCCCTTGGACCTACTCTCGCAACTTGGAAAACAGCCTTGGCATTCTTTCCAAGTGCACACCCTTTGCATACGCCCTACTACAAAATACTGAAATCTAAAAGACCGGTGACAATCTCCCTCGGAATTGACAACGCCCTGTAATGCAGGTGTCCCATCCTCTTGTGCCAAAGATCACATAGGTTGTCATTGTCATGTACCAGGTTTGAACTAGCTTGCCCTGTGTCCTATATAGATAGCCCTCTCTAACCCCAATGACCTCTGTTGAGTCAGGGATAGATTCTTTCGAATGGAGGAGTACTTGACCTTTCTGAAACTTGACAACAAAACCATGTCCTCCATAACTAAGACTGAGAGAAAATTCTTCCTAAGTCTTGGTAAATATAACACATCCTTGGCTTCCAACGAACCACCTAACTCGAGTTGGAACAAAATAGTCCCAACTTCTTTAAATGCATACTTGGCATCATTACCAAGCTCCACATGAATACTTGAGTCCTTCTCTGTCAGACTGCTACGTATCTCTTGTTCTCTTGTCATGTGACATGATGCACCACTGTCCATGTACCAAGCTATCCCAGTCACTATGTTAGTGGAAAGGCGAGAAACTAGTAAGAAGTCCTTCTTAAACTTCACGGCAAACTAATCCAACTAAGTTTTTGTTGATGTCGCTACCTGTTGCAATTTTCCCTTACCCTTCTTCTTCACTGGACACTGAGATGCATGATGACCATTCGTGTGGCATACGAAGCACTTGACCTTGCTCAAATCCTTCTTCTTCCCCAGTTGTGAGGTCGAATCCTCACCCCTACCCTTCTTGTTGGAACCCTTTCATTTGCCCTTTCTTGCTTAACTGACAAGAACCAGGTTCTCATCACTACCTCTCATATTTCTTCCTAGATGAAATTGTCCCAAAGCTTCTCAAAAGAGGGAAGCCTCTCTTGTGCACAGATACCCTTGACAAATGGTTGCCAAGACTTTGAGAAACCATTCAGTGTTGTATTAACTAGCTCTACATTGGTCACCTTCTCCCCAACTGCTGCAAGATGATCATGAATCTAGGTGATCCTCATGAGACAGCTAGTAACAATGCCAGATATAGACATTTGGACTAATCTAAGCTTATTTCTCAAGATCATCTTGTTGTTCATGTTATCCCTCTGGAAAAGACCCATTAGAGTGTTGAACATCTCCCTGGTCATCTGCTTCTCAGACGAATGAGGAATTAGATGATATTTTACTGCATCCAAGATCACCCGCATGGCTCTAATATCCTCCTCCTCGTGAGCTGCCAATTGTTGCAGATCTGATGGTTGAGTAAACTCTTGGCAGCAAATTTCCCAAAGATCATTCTCTTTCAGAAGTAAGGTAACCCTTGCTTTCTCTTGACCGCCTCTCCAACACAGGTGGTCAACTCCATGTGCCATTAAGAGATGCATCATCAAATGCAAATTTGTCGAAGACTTTGGTTCTACAGGGCATTGTTTGGCCACAGCACTTGTTTTTGTAATTGGAATTTCCACACCCCTGCGTGGGTTAATAATGTAATAGGTCTGCATGAGTCATGTCTAGGTCAGTTACCTTGGGATCGGTTCACTGGGAGAGTTCCTTTCACTGAGGGTTTTTTACCCTCAGGTTATCAATTGGGCTTTTCAACCTTATTGATTTCCCTTGAGTTTTCCCCTCACACTTGCAATAATTCCTCCAAAGTGGTGAACGGCGTTCTAGTGGGTTTATCTTTTGGTAACTATTATAGGGAATCATTGTAAATGACCATGCAAGACATATTAGAAAGTTTCGCGGAATTCCGTCGAGTCTAGTATAGTTTTTTTAAATTAATTAATTTTTAATTAAATTTCCCTAAGTTTGGAGGTTTAATTATTTAATTATTTTTTAGCAATAATTGTAAAAACTAGGTCCTTGGATTTTTGATAGGGGTATTTGTGCTCAAAAGAAATGGAATAGCACCCCCCACATCCATGGACCAAGTTTCAACTCAGTTGGACAACTTTAGCCATGGGTTTGTCCACTCGGAGTATCAGTCAGCATAAAACAGTAATTTTAATTGCTAAAGTCCAAACATGGCAAAATATAATTTTGTAATAACGAGTTAGAAGGATGTAAAATGATGAAATAAAGTTAGAGAGAGACTCCCTAAGCATAACATAACCCTCCCAGCCTTTTCCAACCTATTCTAACCCTTTACACCTTCTCCTCACCAAAAAGTTACGCCCCCCTAAGGGGATTGACGTTTTTCCTTGGTGGTGGACGTTGTGACTTAAATGGGACCCCCTCTCATGAGTTATGACTCCCTTTAACCCCCACATCACCTCCTAGGGTGATCCCACTCCCATTTTCTCATTAAACCCCCTCCATTCCTTGCATTTCCCCCTTTTGTTGTGCCCTCCAAGGAGAGTTACGCCCCCCTCTTGTGGTTCTCCAAGAAAAATCATTTTTAATTGTTAGGGCCTCTTCCTCTCCCTTGGCACGAATCCCATAGCCTTCCCACTTGACTTTTGTGTGATCCCAACACTCCCACACCATTCTACACCCTAGATCTAAGATCTAAACCCTAGATGGTGTGCCCTAGCCTTGGGATCTCATCTTGTGCTTGGTGGTGGACACTTGGCATTGATCCAAGAGAGGTAGGTTTGCCTCTCCAAGTATAAATAGATCCCTTTCCTCACTCCCAACTCACCATATCTTGAGCTAAAGTTATGCTAATTGATTTCTCACTCTCTCTCTCTCTCTCTCTCATTCATCATTTTCATTCTCTTGCTCTTTAGGGTTTTGGAGATAGTTTTCTCCAAGATCCTTCTTCTTGAGTAATAAAGAGAACACTTTGGAGCATTATTGGAAGAGTTATGCACATGCTTCTTCTTGCCATACACATGAGGTAAACTTGTTCTAAGATTTTGTTTGGTTGTTGCATCTTTGGATCCTAAGGTAAAATGTTATTTGGGTAGATCTAGTAACGCACATGCTTGTAGATCCATGTATCTTGATATGCTAGATAGGATTGAAATGTCATCTTATTAGTATATGCAACATATTGTCTATTGTATGCCATCATTGTGTTAATATTATGGTAGCTGCGGGAGGTATTTACCTCCACGTGTGAACCTGATGAGAATAGAAGACTCCGAGAAGCAAGAGAAACCCTAATGAGTTGGCTAATAACCCTAGAAGCCTTGTCAGCTCAAGAAGATAATTTATATTAGGTTATTAGCCTCCAAGAGAAGAAGTCGGCCAAAAATAATAATAATATACTGAACAGACACATATCCAAAAGGAGAAGTCGACCCCAACAAAACTGGCAGAAACACTATAAATACAGGGCGCCAGTTCTCATTTGTAGCATCTCAGAATAGCAGTTCCTATTTTGGTGTGCACTGCAGTTGCAGTCTTGTGCGCAGCTTTGGAGGAGAATTGCTGGTGCAGCTGCAGTAGCAGCAAGTTTTCAGTATTGGCTTGAATATCTCTTGGCTAGGGTTTGGGACTATCTGATCAGTCTTTTGTGTTGCGAGAGAGGTGCGCTACCCTTTGTTTGGCTATCTAGCCTAGGGTTTGCTTCCGGAAGAATTCTCAGTCAAGGTTAAGGTGCTCGGAGGGAGGCTTCGGCCTATGGTTGGGTGACGAAGGTATCGTCAATGGTAAAACGAGCACACCATCTTCTATATTCTAACAGATTATGGGCCCACACCCCTTCAGTCAGCCTAAAACGCTGGAAGGAAACATAGCCACTAGATATTGAGCTCGTTGAGGAACTGCCACTAGGGTTACTAGCAGGAGCAGTTTCCAAAAGCACTGCAGTTAGGGTTACCAGCGGAAGCAGTTGCAGAAACCTTGAACCTCTTGTCGAGGCACCTTAAGTGACAAGATTGACCTAATCTCCGGATAAATCAATGCGCCCTAGCCCAGTGCATCTCCTGGTACTCTCAGAAGGCCAAGACGTGAAGTTTGGATTTCTGGTCAAATCTAGGGTTTGACCAAGTCAAGCAAGCCATGACGAACTATATGAAGTCTGAGAACAAGCTAGATGGAGCCTCTAACTTCAGAGCATGGAAGACAAGGATTGACCTCATCCTTGCTAAGAATAAAGTGTTGGATATTGTGAAAGGAAAGGTCGTGAAGCCAGAGTTTAAACAAGGGGAAAAGAAGGAACCGCAGAACGTTGCAACTATGGAGAAGTTCAAAGATGTTGACATCAATGCCATGAGTATCATAGTGGATTCCATAAAAGACCACTTGATACCCTACATCTCCCATCTTGACTCATCGAAGAAGATGTACGATGCCCTAACAAATCTCTTCTCAGTCGAAAACATTGGACAAGTTATGAGTCTGAAGAATGAGCTTCGTGACATGACGATGAATGATGACGACAGCATAACATCATACTTTGTAAGGATCTCCCAATTAAGAGATCAACTACAAGCTATTGAAGAGATCACTTCAGAAAAGGAATTGTTGAACATAGTACTCAATGGTCTTCCCAAGACATGGGATGCATTTACCGCAAGCACGAACACAAGGAAGGAGTACCCGACATTTGAAGAACTTTGGACTTGATGTGCTCAAGAAGAATCAAGGATCAATGCAAAAGAGAGACCCCAAAAGAAGTACGATGATCAAGCCTTCACAGCAAGATTCAAGAACTTCAAGGACAAAAGAAAGTTCGATTCAAAAAGGAAGCCAAAACAAAGAAAAGACATTTCAAAAATACAGTGCTTCAACTGTCAAAAGTACGATCACTACAGGAATCAATGTCCCAAGCTAAAGAAAAGGAAGGAGAAACACGAAGCATCGATTGTCGAAGACAAGGAACCTACAAAGAAGACTAAGCAGGATGGAAAAGACTTCTTCTACTAAAAGGTAACAACACTCTTCTTATTTCTTGTACATATCTTGCTTGCATCGTCTCTGTACATATCTTGTATATCTATCTCTTGGAAGATAATGTGTCCCAAGAAGAACTATACCTATGAAAGAACAAACAAGATGAAAAGAGTTATCACTAGATATTACACATGAAAGAATGAAATATATCATGTGAAAGCTATTACAAGATAAGCCGAAATCAAAATCGATCTTGAAGAGACTTAGAAGTCAGACATCAAGAGAAATTGGAGAAAGACTTATGACGACAACCAAGACGGAAGCATGGACTCTATAAGGATGCAGATGGAAGTGTGGACTCTATTATACATTGCAGAAGACAATAAGGATGCAGATGGAAGTATGAACTCTATCAAACGGAGGGAGCCGATTATATGCACTCTTACATAAAGCAAGGGTTAGGAGGGAGCTAATCCTATGATTCATTGAATATGATAAAATAAATATCCATGGTAGCAGCCATGTAAAGACAGTACGTGTTCAGCTCAACTGCAGAAGAGAAGCCTTAAAGCATTCTCGGTTGTTCATCCAGATCCGTGATCCTATGATGAAAGGAAGAAGTGGACTCTCTAGGGCATGGAATCTACAAGAAACTCCATGGACCCAAAAGTAAAAGAAAAGCATGAAGATTCCAAGAAAGAAAAAAAACCCAGAACAACCAGTCATTGTATCAAAGAATCACAAGATTACCAGCCTGATATGAACTCACTAAAAGCAATCAAGCAGAAGAACTGAAAGTCGTGATGAAGAACAGTGTATGGAAAACTTATGAATGAAAGCATTGCAAGATCCAGAACCAAAGGTTCTCCCAGATGGAGGGAGAAGACTATGATGATTACTTGTTCCAGTACACCAGACATATCACTGCATGAGTCATTATATCATCCGCAACATCCATGAGTTGGAATTCTACATCTAATAAATGCAAGGAATGTTCTCCANAATCTCAAGACTTTGAGGCATACCAGAAAGAGACTCCTGTATGCAGATAAGAAGAAGACAACTTGGTGAAGAACCTCCAGTGCACAGCAGAAGCGTGGTGAAGATTTCCTATAAACATCAAGATGACTACTCAGAAGATCAGATCTCATAATGACAGAAGAAGTGCCACATGGATATGTTCCAGTTCTCCAACTATGATATACTCTATTGTTCAGATCTACATGAAGCCTTCACAGTGTTCCAGACTACAGTACAAGCATTACATTATCCATGATAAAGTCAAGAAGGGAGAAAATGATTTCTCCAATACATATCTCCACAGATGAGCAAATAAGCATACATTTTGGTAAAGCCTCTATCCAAGATGAAAGAACTTGCATACTCAAGCTAGAGCTCGTGGAAATAACTCTCTTAGCCGGAAGGGAAGATTCTCCAAACTAGAAGAAGGTACAAAAAACATTTATTTTTGTGATTGAAATAACTCTCCAGTTAGGAGGGAGCACGGAAAATATTACTTATCTTTGTAATTGAAAAATAGTCCAGATTGGAAGAATCTAAGGCTTCTTGTTGTCATTTCTCAGATCTGATTAAATTCAACTGTCGTGTGCTTATTCCTTCAAACACCCACAAGAATTTCACTGCTCGTTTATAGATCTACTAAGACCTCTTGAAATTAACCTCCTCTTCAGAGTTACAGCTCTGATACCATGATAATTTTCTAATTCCAATGACTAGATAAATTATTTCCTTGTAATTTCCTAGCTAAAATTTAAATTGCAGCCCATAGAATAAAATATACTAATTAGAATATTAAACTGAAAAATAAACAACAGAAGCAAATGAAACCAATTTTAGACACAAACACAACTGCCTTTCATTAAAATAATATCAAAGCATACAAGGGCTCCCAAACTGGGAAAATCTGCCCACTAAGAAAAGAGACAATAATTACAACCAAACCCTGCTACCCAACACCTCTGTCACGACTATACGACCTGTCAGCAGCTTTGTATGCACCCTATACGACGCATACCCACGCCTGTGTAGTCGATCCAACATGTACTTGCGCCCTGTGCAGCCTGTGCGATGCATACACTCGAGTCTATGCAGTCTGTCTGGCACGTACACCCGCATTTATGTAGTATGTCTGACGCGTACACCCGCACTCTATACGTTTTATACGGTGTGTATCGATGGTACCTACAGTTGTACCTACTACCCAAACTACCTGTGCGAGCTACCTAAATCTGTCCTTACTCTCAAATCTATCTGTTGTTCCCCACTTGCTCTCTTCTCCTTTGGATTAAGCAAAATATCTCTCTTGCTCTCACTATGAGTCACTGACTCCCAACACTCTCACTTGAGTTGATGTTATTGTGTCTTCTCCTTTCACCTTGGCTTCCTTTTATAACATTGAGTTGAATCCCTAACCCTAATCTCCAAAGTGATTGACAGTTGAGATTAGATCTCACCTCACTTGAGATCAACGGTTGAGATTAAGGCTAAGTCACTAATGTAATTTAAATTACATTTTATTAAATTCTTCCTAACTCAATAATTAAAATGCCATTCACTTTAATAATTCCTTTAATTAAAGTGAATTTCCAAAGTTTCTGAAAGGTCCTTTGGACAACTTCCACACGTCGGACACTAGACCTATGCATAAGTATCTGTTGGAGCTACAATCATCAACACCTCCCTCACCCTGATAGGATTTGTCAACTTTTCCACCTACAGGAGATTGAGTCGAAGGAACACCTCACCTTTAGATGTCCTATTTATAATGAGATCATGAAAGATTTCACTGCCTTTTTCGAGGTTCAAGAGGCTCCCTCTCTACACTTTTTGGTTATCCACATCAAAGATGTTGAGCTCTTTTTTTGAGGGAGAATTTTGGACATAGATTGCAATCCCTACATGGTCCTCCCCACCCAAAGCCTTTTAGGAGGATCACCTCTTTCTTTCATGTTCTCATGTCCTCTTAGGGCAACATGTGACAAGCAAAGGTCCAGTCTTCTTCAAATATCAAGTCAATGAGACCTCAAACTTCTTCCCGACCCCCCAAATGGGACGTCCTACTTCCACAAGACATATGAGGAGCTCATGTCCTACATCTCATGATAAACTTCATTGGACTGATAAACATAGCAGCTCTAGGACAACCCAAAACCAGATTTGTATTCCCTCAGCACAAAGAACAACTTCCTAGGCTTCATAGAGAAACCAATCATCCATTCGGAGATTTTCCCCCTTCCCTTGACAGTTAGGAGTGATGGACCTCCTCAATCTAGGGCTCCCCCTAAGACCCCTCCCAAGATAGCACAATGAAACCCCTAAGTGTTGGGCAATCTCCAAATGACACTCACAGAAAGTGCATCAGCCCCTTCAAGGTGATTGATGACTGATGAGAAGCCTTCTTTACTCCCACCTCTTTCCACCTCAGCTTCTAGTACCAGCTTACCTTGACATGTTCTTGATGTGATTTCTTTTATGGATATATTTTCTCTCTTTATTTTAGTTATGTTCTTAGATCTTTTTTTGGTGATAGTGTAGCAAGGAGCTGCTTGGGCACCCCCACTATGTATTTACACTAGATATACTCTTTTAGTCCCATTGACCTACTTTTGTGGTTTTCCATTGGCATTAATAAAATAATCTCATCTTATCTTCTCTACTTCTAGTGCAAAGTGGTGGCACTCTTTTTCTCCTTCTCTTGCATGGTGATGTATTTCTCTTTAGGGTTTACCTTCCAGGTTATCCCTTTATACTCTTTTTATTTGTATTTATTTTTGCACCTAAAACTTTTCATTGGCACTCTCACATCACTATTGTGATTTGTTCTATTGTTGAGTCCAATTGACCTCTTTTGGCCATTTGCGGACAATAATTTAAAAAAAAATGTTTTTAAAAGGCATTGTCTTTGTTTCTTTTCACGTCAAACTATATGTGTATTATTAAGATGATTCCATCTTCCACACATTTATACAAGCCAATCTCCTTTCTTGGTACTAGACTGTTCTCATAAATGGAGTGGACACTGCCATAAAATACACTTATTCCTATATGCAAATTTTGGAATCTCTCTACACATTTTAATTGATGACTTGTATATATGATTTTAACAGGGATTTGATTTGACTTTCCGTTGCCTTGTGAAATTACAGGTATGCATCTATAAACTGACATATTAGATATTTATTATACTTTTCACTTACACCTGGAATACAACAGGTTTCATGTTCTGTCTTCAAATTGACAAAAACACAGACAGCAAAAACAGGTAAATAAAATAAGAGCTACAAAAGCAATATGAGTAATATGGTTGAGAATTAGATTATTAATATCCATGATGTCAATCCTGTAATAAAGCTTAAACTAATACGAGAAACTGTATAGTTGAATGTGACAGTTCATACTGGCATAATTTTCAGGACACTTGGAATAACATAGAATTCACAACTGTCTTCAAACTGACAAAAATAAAGATAGCAAAAACTAGTAAGTAAAACAAGGGCTACAAAAGCAATTGGAGTAATATGGTTAACAATCAGCTTATTAATATCCATGACATCAATCCTATAATAAAGCATAAACTAATACCAGAAATTGTATAGTTTGAATGCGACAGTTCATACTTGGCATTGCAGATTGCTGCTGAAGAGGAGAAGCTTCAGAAAATGTCTCAGGGAGAAAAGCAGACCAATCCTGCAGAAAAGAACAAGCACAAGCAAGTATAAACCTCTGTTTTTCTTTGAAAACACTCATGACCTGCAAATTTTCCTTTTCACTAATATAATAATACACTTACAACTCCATTTGATTAAAATGTTTGACTGCAGTGAAAAGATAACCTTCAAGAGTACAACATTGGCCTAAAACAACATATTGAAGTGTGACTCCTCATGTGCAAAGTTATAAGATTTGTACTCTATCCCTGGAGGAAAAAGAAGTATGGCCACAGATACACACTAAACCAACACATGTCCTTACAAAGAAAAGCACTACTGCAGAATGCCACTGTCACTATCCACACAGTTCTACATATTAGAGAGCTTCATCGGAACTGTGTCGAGGGAAACTCCACCTCAACCTTTGTTTCCTTCTTGGAAACATTTCCAAAACCTGAATGGCCCCACAAATGCTAAAATAACTTTGCCTGTCCATAATTTCCTCCTGTTTTTCAGAAACTTTTCCTAATCATTTTCACCCTAGAAATCAGCATTTCAATGATTGACCTAATTAACAACCACTTCCAACGTATGGGCTGTCTTCTAAGGCTTAGAAAACACTAAATCGAAGAAAACCAGTAACACTCAAACAAAATAATTGGAAAAAATAACCCCTAAATGGTATGTAAGAGTCCTATGAATCCATCTTGATCATTTTCATATCTAATTTCTGTCTCATACATATAAAGTATTATTTCTAATGTCTACACAGATTTAATTTAGGACACATTACTTGATCTATTCGATAAATTCTCACAACAGTGATTGTGCACATATGTATAATTCACAATTTCTGCAAATATATATATATATAGACGTATGTGTGTGCATGTCTGTGTTTAATATTTAATGTATCTTTCATGTGTGAGTGTGTGTGAGTTTGACATGCATAGATATCTTTTAATGTTTATGTGTGTGTCATACATATACGTGGTGTCCCATTTCCAAAGATTTTGAATATGCCCATTGTCAAAACTGTCCACATTTCAGAAACATTGGGTGTTTCCCCGTTAACATTAGGTCTGGATTAAAATTTAAAATTTTAATGACTGGTTCGTGGCATCATAAAATTGAGAGCAATAACAGCCATATTTTAGGTACACTTCCAAAGAGCATTTCCCAACTTGCTCTTCTATAAAATCAAATGTCTCAAGCATCTACTCTTAAGTGATCCTTCAACTAGTAACAAGTCAAATAAGTTATCATATTCTTTTGCTGAATTTTACAGTTACTAAGAGATTTACAATTGCTTAGGTGAGCAAATGACAATTCGAATTAGGGTTTAACATTTATCTCAGTGAATCCCTGATGATGGCTCTTTCTTCTCTTTGATTTCATCCTGCATATCAGCAATGGCTAGAGATAAACATTTTTTTAGGGCTTCAGTCACGTCAGGGCCGAGGAACCAAGTGAGCTTCGCATCGCATCAGGGCCAAGGAACCAAGTGAGCTTCACATCGCATCAGGCGAGCATCGCACCATGTCAAGGGTTTTACATCAGGCGAGCATCATCGCACAACACCGTCAAGGTTTTACTAGCATCAAGCATCATCGAGGTTTTTACAAGCGAGCTTCGTCGAGGAGCGAGCTACGTCAACGAGCATCGTCGAGGAGCATCGTGTCAAGATTTTTACAAGTTTTTTACAGGTGAGCACTGCATGACAGGCAAGCGTCAAGTTTTAGGATTTGTCGATTAGTGCAGGGGCTTCACATCCGTGTGCTTGAAGGCAAGCGTCGAGGTTTAGGATTCGCCGATTCATGCAGGGGGTTCACGTCTGCATGCTCGAGAGTTGTCTGCAACAAAGGTTCCATTGCTTTTGTGCATTCAAACATTCGAGCAGAGCGCAGATCAGAGTACGTCCAAGTAAAGAGCAAAGAACATCCAAGAAAAGAGCAGGTCCAAGCAGGTCGACAAGGCTAGGAGCAAGGTACTCAAAAGGAGGGCCTGCGACCCTCATTTGAGGACCCAATGCAAAACTCCTTTCATCTCCCACCGATGGATAGTCCGAGACTGTAACGGACCAAACAAAGAAAAATTGGACCCTCAATGACCCTAGCAGTCCTCCAGGATGTATCTACATCCCCACCGATATAGCCATGGAGCAAGATTTCTCGTATTTGACATCCCAAATTAAATACTTGAGGAAGGTTGAATCTATAGACAATGAAAACAAACAGCTCCGTGAAGAGGTATCAAAGCTCAAACAACTGGTTTTCGAAATTAAAGATCAAGAAACTGCACACCTACAAAATCCATCGTCAGATTGCCCCAACCTCCAATCAAAAATTAGAACTCTAGAAGATAAACCAAAATCACAACAAGCCCTCCTTAAACAAGAGACGAAAACACAATAGAAAACCCTTAATTCTTGGGTTGAAGTGGTCAAGAAAAGAGAAAAGCATCCCCAGTTTGCAAAGGTGGAGGGGGTGATACAAGCAAAACTCAACGAGGAACATCTTCGTTGTACTCGAGAACTTAACCTCAGAGTACGTGGGCTCCCCCCTTCCGAAGCCTCGTCAAACTCATTACAGGTAGGCACTTCCTTCCTTCACAACACCTTGAACCTCAAGGACATCACTCTGGAACGTGCATGGATGGGGCCCAACTCCACACTTCTCTTATGTTTTCGATCTCTAGAGAATCATCTTAGAGCCCTCCGGGCTAAAAGACAATTGATTTCGCTCCCAACCACACATAAGATTTTCCTTGATGCAAACCTCACCAGGACCCAACAGACGGAACTCAAACATTCTAGGGGTCTGGTCACATCAATATGAAAAAAGGGAAAGTGGGCAGTCATTCGTGACCTCAGGGCTTCATCCGGGACTCAACCCCTTCGAGATACTCCTGCCCCTGGTCCAACTGACGTTGTTGCCCAGATGGGGGACATGTTTGGGGGAGCTTGTCCACCATCTCCATTTGTTGTTGGAATTGTAAGGGTGCATTTTGGTCCTCACCGGGCACACTCCATGATGTGATCTCTTGACCTCCTTTTCCTCACAAAGACTCACGCAAGCCCCATGCAAACACCACCTTAAATTCATGGTTACCACTAGGCATGATCTTGTCGACATGAGACAAGGTCTTACAATGTCAGAGGATCCGGGGGTGTTGCTTGTCTCATACGAGACTCCCTCCAAAGTTGGGTTACTATGGTGACATCAGACGAGCACGCCGAGTTTTTGTGGGTCAAGGTTCATCAGTATAGCACCATACTTCGGGACAGATGCAGTTTGCTATTTCCCCCGAGCCACGTCACACTTTGAACGTCACAATGAGTCCGATGGAGACCCGTTCCTTACACAAACATTTCCCACTATTCCACTCTTAGGGAGGTAATTGTTCTAGGTGACTTCAATGCTTGTACCAGAGACATAGAGGTACCCCTTCATGACAGAGTGGAAGATGCACTCTACCTCCAAGAGATAGAGTCGGGATCTGTGGGCCTTCATAGAAATTCAGAAGACAGGACTGCGCCCCTCACAATGTATGGGAGACACCATTTACAGCTAGGTGAATCACATGATTTATTGATTTTGAACAGGCTCCCATGTTTTCCAAGATCCGGGGATTTCACTTGATTCCCCCACAGTGGGGGGGGCAGTGTGTTCGACTAGGTCCTGGCCAACCAAGATCTCCTCCCTCGTATCCAACACCTCTTTGTTTCCCCCCTCCCTATGGTTGGCCATGCCCTTCTCACTTTCTCCCTCTCTACATCACTTGCCCCTCCCCCCCTCATTTCCCACTTCAAATCATTGGACACGACCACAGCCAAATATGAGATACTCTCCAAGGTTCTCGAGGCAGCAGCTCTTGATTCCTATCCCCACTCTACTTGTCAGCACACCCATCAACCCACCCCTGGCTCCTGCCCTATGAACCGTTTTCGACATTGAATGCAAAATCCTCCACAAACAGCTCAGTTTCACCCTTACTCATGACCCCTCATCCTCCCTCGACAACCATAAAACATATTGTCAACTCCTTCATTGCAAAAAGTGAATGTTCCTCTCCCAAAAGAGTCGTGAACTTTGTGCATCCCTCCACCACTCCTCAAAAGCCTTATGGCATACCCTTTTCCTTAAATATCATGCCATCACACCCAACCTAGATCCCCAAGCCATGTTCTCCTACACAACCTCCCTTTACGACATTCCCGAGAAACCTCCCACCCACATTTGTCCCCTCCCTCTTCCTGCCATCTTTTCTCATAGAGAGACATCAGGAGGGCAACCAAAGCTATGAGCACCAATAGAGCAGCAGATGAAGAAGCCCTCCAGGCAGAATTCCTTATGCATAGCATTCGTTCCCTTGACTCACATATTGCTGATTTATTTAACCATGTTGTATGTTTAGGTTTCCCCCATTATTGGACAAGACACATCATTCACCATATTCACAAATCAAGGAATAGTTCTAATCCGAACAATTACAAGACTATGTTATGAACACAAATATGCACATAAATAGGTATAAATAGATAATAATTAAATAATAATAATTTATAGTCAATAACTAAATATGTTATGAAGAAACACCTTCCTGATGAAAGGTCATGTCTCTTATGAAAAGGCACCCCCTGCGTGGGTATATATACCGCCCTAATTTCTCATTTGTAACTACTTCATATTTTTACTCATACATTTTATAGATATTGTTATATATATGTATTTCTACATTGTGTTCCAAGTATTTTGGATATTTAACTCGTGAACCAGATTTGGTTCACCACATTGGTATCAGAGTCGCATCTGATACCGGCCATTGGCCACGCTCTTCTCAAATCCTATCAAATATGGTGTTTTTTCCACACAAGTTATCAGAGTTTCTCTGTCTCTTGTCTTTGACCAACAAAAAATAATTCAGGTCCTTGTCCATTTACAAATCAGAAATTTCAGGAATTTTGTAGGAAAAAAAAAGAGTTACTCTGTTGCCAAATCCACCGAATTACAAATCTGTAACATTTTGTACTGCTTCCAGTCCGTACATCCCATGTTACTGCTGCCTGTTATAGCGCAAGTTGTAGGTTGGGCAAACCCCGACCCAACCACAAAACAAGTGCTACAACTTCGGAATCCTACACCCAATGTCCCCTCAATGTAGGTCTCGCACTTCAAGGGTGACTAGGTCACTCTAGGGAGGCGATCTCGGTGACCCTAGGGGGATTTGGACGGGTATGGAAAGAAATGGAAGTGAAGTCCCTAGAGGTCAAGTCTAAGTGGGATGAAAGGTGGGAAAAGATGCCTTGTAAGTCAAGTAATTGTTGCCCCAAAGGTATAGTACTTCTCCAAATGATTGCACCTATTGTGGTCCTTATACACACCTGGGGTAACGTGGAAGAAACCTTCAATCCACTTGGTGTGTCCTTGGGGGCAAGTCTCGAGTCAAGGTGTTGTCACCTAATCCTCAACTCCTCTGTCTAGGCCAACTCCTAGCAAAGCCAAGGAGGGTAGTCCCTAGAAAAAAAGTCTAAGGCTTTGTAACTAAGAAAGTAAAAAGCACTTAAATCTAAGAGTTTATTGCTTGAAATAAAACTTGATCATTTAACATTTAGCATTCATCATCATCATCATAAAGTACTTTGTTCATAAACATGCATAAATCAAAGGATACAATATCTACAAGATTTAAGCATTAAAAGTTAGGCAAGATACATAAATGTAAATAACGCTCACATAAGATAAATAGATATACCAATTACCAATGCCTTAAATGGAGTTGTGGGCAGTGCAGATCGAAGATTTTATTAAGGTAAATTGATGTTCAGTTAGTGAAGAATGTGTGGCCCCTTTGGAGGCTAGCTCTTTGCTTGGAACTTGCGGAGAGTTTACCGAAACCCAAATGGTCTCATCAGTAAACTCACTAAAAATGTTGGATGTCCAGAATGGATGGGAAGCCAAATCCCGAGAGGGCCCGCCTTACTTCGCAGGCCACTTTTAGGTGTTTTCCTTACATCAAACTAACTACTTCAGAGATTGTCCTAATTAAACTAGCAAGGTTCAATTACTTTGAAATACTTTGAAAATAAATCATACATCGTGCTTCGCTATTGAAGGACTAGCACAAATACTTGAAGAAATATAAAGATTTGTTGCAACAACTTAGATTTAGTACCCTGCTTTGTAATTGAGAGATGAATCACAAGATACTTTTTAGAAATTAAACAAAGTTGCAAGATTTGTTGCTAAAAAGAGAGACTTAAAGAAAAACTAAACTAAGCATGCACGATAGATTTAAGATCCCTTAATTAGCATGCATAAAATTATGAGTGTTTATTTTGTGTTCGATGTACTTGACTTGTGTTTGATTAAGAGATTAAAGAGAAACCAAACCAAAGACACAAATCCCCCTAATGGGGATGGACAAACTGGGCACAAAGGGCCCGCTTTTATTGCACTATTACAACAGAGAACAAAGTTCTCTTTAAGCTTTTAGCTCTTTAGAAGGAAGAAGGATCCTTATAACTGGATCATTTAGAGAAATACAAGAAATATGAAGAAGAAAGGAAAACTTTGTTTGATGAAGTTAAAACTAGCAAGGTTGCTACTAATACTCATGGATATGGGTCATAGATTAATGACTTACACTATGCAGTTAATCCCAAAAATGATATCTAATATGTTGCACTGCGGAAGCCCCTCTATGCTTAAATAATAAGAGTGAAGGGAGCTATAACTGGATAGTTCATAAGGCACAATACTTACTAAGGTTTTGCAAATGGGGTAGCAAGCTAAGTGAGCTTGATTGTGGGGAAAACTCCACAGTTAAGCGCGCTTGAGCCAGAGGCGTCTTGGGATGGGAACCACCTGGGAAGTCCTGGTTACCGGGTGCAAGCCCCGGAAGTGATGATTGATGCTATGCGATTCATTTTGTTGGTTTCAATCCCATTTCTTCACCCCTATAAGCATCACCCGATGCAATGAGTGCTAAGTGGACTATTCAAATCATGAGAATTATTGGTCAATTGCGACTAATACTCATGGATATGGGTCATAGATTAATGACTTACACTACACAGTTAATCAAAAAAATGATATCTAATATGTTGCACTACGGAAGCCCCTCTATGCTTAAATAATAAGAGTGAAGGGAGCTCTAACTGGATAGTTCATAAGGCACAATACTTGCTAAGGTTTTGCAAATGGGGTAGCAAGCTAAGTGAGCTTGATTGTGGGGAAAACTCCACAGTTAAGCGCGCTTGAGCCAGAGGCATCTTGGGATGGGTGACCATGTAGGAAGTCTTGGTTTCCGGGTGCAAGCCCCGGAAGTGATGATTGATGCTATGCAATTCATTTTGTTGGTTTCAATCCCATTTCTTCACCCCTATGAGCATCACCCGATGCAATGAGTGTTAAGTGGACTATTCAAATCATAAGAATTATTGGTCAGTTGCGACTAATAATCACGGATATGGGTCATAGATTAATGACTTACACTACGCAGTTAATCCCAAAAATGATATCTAATATGTTGCACAGCGGAAGCCCCTCTATGCTTAAATGATTAATATAAAGAAGATAATTAATAATGAAAATATTAATTATAATAATAAAGATAATAATAAAGTGTGTTTGACTTAGAGAGCTCGACCCTGTTGTGCCAATGAGACGTCCTTGCAAATTAGTCAAAATCTAATATAAGTAGGAGATGATTCTCCAATGTAGAATCATATCCTCCACACACATGTTTGGGAAATTTCAGCAAGTACATCTCTTTGGTAAAGGTGAGACCTCTCTTGGGCGCTAGGGTTTCTAGAGCTTAAGCACCCTCTTGTGTGCTAAGTCATTTTGTTGGTGAAAGGTATTTCTCTTGAAGAATATAGCAAAGGATCTGGCTAGGTTTTTCTCCCTTGTTTGAGAAGGGTTTCCCAAGATATATCTTGTGTTCTTGTGCATGGTGATTCTTCTTGTGATCTTGATTGTTGCAGCATTTATGGTTATGGCTATTTGATAAAATTGAAATGAACTTCATACTTAACCTAAATGCCATGAAAAACTAACACTTCAGCCCCTTCTTCCCATAGAATGAGGGACAACACCTTCTTGGGTCAATACACCCTAAAATCCCAAGAGAAAAGGAAATGGGGGGGAATAATGATGGAAAGTGGTAAGTATCGAGAACGGTACAATGGCTCATCAAGGGAGTTCCTGATAGTAAACCCAATCCCAAAGAAGACCACTTACTAGGGCACAATGTCAACCACCAAGGTGAAGTAGGGAAAAAGGCATAATGTCCAAGCATATATCATGAAATCAAGAGCAATCTAAGATACAGCATAATCAAATGGCTCGAATATTGAAATGATGCTCACCATAATACTGACTTGTACCTCATGGAGCAACCAACGCCCACTGCCTTTCGTAAGCGAGCTGGTGTGGTGGATGCCATCTGCAAACCTGTGACCATCTGTAGTGGTGAGTGGGTTTTCCATCTGTGCAAAGGGTACCACTGGTCATGTAGTCTCTCGGCACTCCATATCTGCAACCTGAGGGCCTCGAAACATCATCTCCTTAGTTATCCACATAATGGGGACAACACTGCCAACAGTACGACATTTGTCATACAACGTACAATTTCGTACAACCGTCAATTAATTTTGTACAATAGAAATTCTTACAGTAATCAATTAATTTGTGCAGCAAAAAATTCCGTACAACTGCAAATTAATTCCATACATAATTATTTCGTACAACAACCAATTATTTTTGTACGGTAAAACTCCGTACTAGTCTTCGCACTATCCTCTTTCTACATACCATCTGTCACTACTATACAGTCTGCCTACTGCCAATTAAAATTGAATTGCCACTACTCCATCTACATAATCTGTGATTTAAAAAAAAATGTAGTATCGTACAACTGTTGAATCTGCAAGAAAGAGAATTTAACCACCAAAATCAGCTGCGATCACCAATCTATACCAACCAATGCATTTTCGTACCGTTCATTGTGTTGTTATCACACCTTACAACCCATTGGATTAAAATTTGTCAACTATTGTACGATCCAGCCGTCACACCATTAGTCGCCATACTATTTGCGTATGCACACACAATCAATTGCAATTCTTCGCATCCATATGCCCAATCAGCTACAATTCTACCAGACTTGTGTCAGTACAATCGCCAAGTTGTACCATTCAATCACAAAGTCCTACAATCCATACAGTCATGGTTCGTACAGTCACCAATTAGAGAGTTAATTGATGCTTTGTGTATGTCTATACCAACGCGTCCGTACAATCCGATTTGACTTTTTGGAATCCATTATACATAAACAATTTTTTTATTATGCATTAGCCGATTCTATATAAGAAAAATGTCTAAACATCTATGAAAAAAAAGTTATGAAAAGGGATTAAGCAAAAGAGAATTACATTAAGTGATTAAAAAAATAAAATAAAAAACAAGAAGATATAAAAGTGTTAAGTATTCCATTAAAGTAGGCATCAAAAATCTATCTTACAAGGAAATTGTTATATACATATCACCTACATCTAAAAGGTTATATATATATAATCGAAGAGAGATAAAATTCAATTAAGATTTTATTATTCCAAGTGAGGAAAGGGATATTATAAATAATCATAAGGCCAATCCAAAGTTTAAAAAATGGACAATTCTAAAATGAAGGAAGGAAGATTTACTTATGAAGGTTGTCCAATTTTATGTTACGGGTTTTTTATATTAAAGGAAAGTATTCAAGGAAGAGAGGTTAACATCGTTATCAACTTGGACCATATTGCTAATTACATTAATATTGATTTGGCAAATCAATTATTAATTCTAGAGCCAAATATAATTGAAAAGGAAGATATTTTTCAAATTAAGGAGTTACAAGTGACAATTGATGAATATGAATATATATCTCAATTCAATGTTACAGATATGTATAAAAAAGAAATTGACATCATTATCGGGTTACCCTGGTTTAAAAATCTAGGTACCTTCATTTTAAACATGGAGAAAAAGTTTGTGACATTTCCCTATAAGAAGAAGATGATGACATTTCAAGACACTACTATGAGGTCAAAATCGATAATACCTTCATTAAAAGACTTAAAATATGTCTCGAAGGTGATCCTTCCAGAAAATCAAAAGTCAGTATCAAGGATGCAAAAAGAATTTGACGAAGTTATCACAAATAAAAATAAAGAAATTTCTTGCTTAAAAGGCCACAATCAAAAACTACTTACATAGATCAAGAAGTCAAAGGATGGAAAACAATGCGTTCAGAAGTTGGAACAAGATAATCAAGATCTCGAGAAGAACCCATCAGAAAAAAATGAAGAAAATTCTCATTTGAAAAACCTTAATCAAGGGCTACTAAAACAAATTAGAAAGTTGAAAGAAGAGAAACTTGAAAATCCGGATATTAAAGATATCGTCAAATCAGATAGTAAAGAAAATTTGTGTCTAAAAAATCATAACCAAAACCTACTGATGCACATAAAAAAGCTTAAGAATGATAAGAAGTCTCTGGAAAACAAATTAGAACTGCTTATAGAAAACGAAGCATCGAAGTTTTCAGATGAACAAATCCAAGTTATGGAAAATGCAACAATTACAGATCAAATCCATGTCACAGCTCAAGAAACTGCAAAGTCGACTAAAAAAAAAAAAGGCATATTCAAATGCTTGAGTACAAACCATGGAAGTTTTGAGTGTAGATCCAGCGATCAACAAAACAACATCAATTAATGAAGAAGATACAATACCCGCGGTAAATCGAGGAAACGTTGCATGTACAATAAGGGAAAATCATGTTACCAAAAATCATTATCGACATCCCAATCATAAAAGAAGATATCTTAAATAGTCAAAGTATCAAAATCACTTAAGTCGAGAACAACTAATTTATCATACGAAAAATATTGAAACCAACGCAATTAAGTCTCATGATAACAATTTATCGTGGAAGTGCAACGTTTCGCAGAAGATTGAATTAGGATGGTCAAATCCTTTTATGATTCAAAAATTTTGCTCGGCACTCAGAGGTTCATATTGTCTCGTATCATCAACTACGACAGCTCCAAGAATAGAGAATGATGCAAAACATTACAGGCCACAGAAAAAGACGTCCAGACTTCGCATCACTATGCTTTGAGGACAAAGCATTTCAAAAGGGGAAGGCAATGTTATGAACTCAAATATACACATAAATAGGTATAAATAGATAATAATTTATACTCAATAACTAAATATGTTGTGAAGAGACACTTTCCTGATGAAAGGTTGTGTCCCTTATAAAAGGGCACCCCTGTGTAGGTATATATACAACCCTCATTTCTCATTTGCAACAATCTCATATTTTCACTCATACATTTTATATATATATATATATATATATATATATATATATATATATTGTTATCCATATGGATTTCTACATTGTGTTCCAAGTATTTTGGATATTTAACTCGTGAACCAAATTTGATTCACCACAGACTATCATGGTGGGACATACATTCTCCAATCTTTATGCCACAACTCTGCATCAACGGTTCTCTGACGATTTGGAGAGTCGCCATCTTAGAGCTAAAGCACAGGCAGACTTCCACCCAGATTACCAAACGACCGATCACATTTTCACACTCAAAGCCATTATTGAGGTGGCTCGTCATCGTTCTTCGAGGGTTTACTGTTGTTTTGTAGACTTTTGAAAAGCACTTGATACAGTGCCACAGGAGGCCTTATTCTAGAGACTTCACGACATCAACATATCTGAGACCCTTCAAGCAACCATCATGAGACTGAATGAGTCAGTTTTGGAACATCTCAAGTTGGTCGATGGCCTCTCCGATTTCTTTCAGAGTACCATTGGGGTAAAACAGGGATGCCCCCTCTCGCCAACTCTTTTCAGAATCTACATTGATGAGCTAGAGTCTTTCCTCCACGACCACATCCGGGATGGTGATGGTTGTCTCCTTCATCGGGTGTTGATCTCCCTGTTGCTTTTCGTTGATGACTTGATCTTGTTGGCCTCTACTCCTAAGGGCCTACAAAGGCAGATTGACTCCCTAGCCAGTTTCTGTGACTTCCGACAGTTGACGGTCAACTTGGGTAAAACCAAGGTCATGATCTTCAATCCTTCAAAACACACTCTCACATACTTACATTTCTACTTCAGGGGGCAAGAGATTGATATTAGCAAAGCCTACACCTGCTTGGGGGTCCAATTCACAAGGCCTCGTTTTGCTATGCAGCAATCCCTCTAGCCCTGACTCAACAAAAGATATGGATCCCTAGCCCTCATCGAGAGTTAGTGTTTCCAAGGTCAATTTCACAACATCTCGTCCAAGCTCTACCTCATGGAGGCAACTATCAGACCCACAGTACTCTATGGCTCAGAGATCCGGGGACCAAGTTTGATACAGACGGATTGCGCTCGACTGGAGAGAGTCCAAACCTTGCTTCTCTGACGCATCATCAAATGCAAACGTACAGTCCCACAGTCGATTATACAGGCAAAGTTCGGTGACCAACCATTCTGCCTCGAGGTTATCTTTTACTTGATCTCCCTCATTCACAGAGTCGGATCTTTCAGGGACTCTGATTCTAGGAGGGAACGTTACCCCTACCTTGCACTTTGCTCCTCAGAGGCCCTCGACTCAGATCACTCCACAGGCCGCACACGAGGATGGTTTTCAGAGGCCTCCCGACTTCTCCAATCAATGACCATCTCCCCAAAGCACCTTCCCCCCTTCAAGTACTCCTTAGATGCGTCGACACATCTCTTATCGACTAGAAAGATTGTGAACCGAGACATCATAGAGAACATATACAAATTGTATATTCAGGTCACGTGGACCTCACCCTCGACAAGCCTGGGCCTGAAGATGTCATTCTACTTAGAGCACTTCATGGAGTCGTGGGATTGTATAATTGTCCGCCCCCCATACACGTACAAACATTGGATGCATTCACTCAAGATTCCTCTAGGACAGCTCCGAGTTAGTTCTCATCTACTCCGAGTAGAGATTAATCACCATATCCCACGCTCTAATGGGATCTACTAGATGTGTCACCTATAGGAGCGAGAGAAGCCAGAGATAGAGAGACACCTCATTTTCCGGTCCCCCTTTACTATGGTATCTGAGGACGTTACTATTGCCTCTACAAGAACTCGGGTGACTCCTTCTCTACTTTCTTTCGATATCAAGATCAGAGGTGCCTAGCTCTTTTCATCAAGGAGATTCTTAGTCATAGATCCTAGCTCTTGCACGTCATCCCCCACCTGAGACAGACCAGGAGGATGACTTCAAACTTCCATGCCCTCCCTCCAGATTGAAGCAACAAACGACAATCCGAGTTCCAGAGTACTTCAGACCATAGAGTGGTGAGACTTCGAGCCCATTCTCCCCCCTAGAGATTGACCGACATTGACCGACATGTTTGAGACCAGTTTAAAGGTGCAGGACTATACACCCAACCACGCATCCTCATCGCGATAGAGGGTTTAGCTCCAGACTGGCTCAGAGCAGGAAACACCTCGCCCATCGGACTACCCCCCAGCCCTCGCAGAGTAGTCAAAGATCTATTCAAAGCTTTTTTCCTTCGACCTTGGATGGTAGGAGACCTAAGCTTCCTCGCTCCTACATCCCCCACAAGGTCATACAGTCAGATACCCTTATGGTACTCGAGGACTCCGACATTGAGCCAGCGTGACCCCTGTCGCCCCCCTCGCCATCGATCATCATATCCAGGAGACATTGACCTCACTAGCTTCACCTTCAGATTTTGTTTCTCTCTCAACTAGTATTGAGTTGTCCAACTCCTACTATGGACACTCCCACTTTGTATTACCGCACATATGATACTGCTATATACACTTTTTCCTTGGTTGTAACTAGACCTAGGGTTTCTTTCTTTATGATTTTCTCAGCATTTTCTAGTAGATGCTTTTGCACTCCCACATTGTCACCATACTTGTTGTAATCTTCAATCCCATTGACCTACTTTTGTGGTCATTCGTTGGACATTAATAAAATTATCTTATCTTAAATTATCTTATCTAGTTGTCAAAGTTTCCTTTCCAACTGCCTTAGAAACATCCATCCTTAACTTTATGCAGAATCAAAAATAGACAAACTTACCTGTTAGGTTCCCATCAATTATGGAGAGATGTCTTGTACTTATTATTGCATCTCAAGAAGTTTTGGGTGCATATTTAAACTTTGATATCACTCTTTTTCACAGACATCAACATCCTCTTGTCACTATCTTATGGAAACTCCACACACTTTATAATTTGAATAACTTTAAGATTCCTCTAAATTTCTGCAATGAAACAGTTTTCTTAGTTCCATTTTTGGGGATTTTAGGTTCTTAGCCTCGTTATATTTTGTCGAAAAGATTATAAAAAATAACAGGATTTTATATAGTAAGTTCATCTCTCATTGAGTAACAGAACTTAATCCAATTTGGACACTTTGGATCAATAACTTCATGTTGGAAATAAATTGTAGCATACGACTTTTATTCGGGTACAATTTGAGAAAATCCCTATTTGGACAAATATCAGTTTTCCATTAGGGGCAAACTATACCTAGTTGCACAATTACATGACAGTAAGTAGCAAAATTCATAGGGGTATATGTTTGTATCCTTGCATCTTAAATTAAATTTACTTTTTCAATATGAATATAAACTTCAGTTACAAGAACCATGTTAATAATATTGTATGAAGAGAGGATGAGAGTGTGTCGAAAATGAATGTCCACAGCTAGTGCTTTGCCTGAGCCACCATTGTAGACATTGCACTCACAGTGTTGGGCCTGCTTCCTTCACTTTGTCAAGGTATTCTCACATCTATCATGGGTGCCACTACAGATTTAATATGGCTCTATCTGGAAAGTTGCAGCAACGCAATGGCTCTTTACAAGGGGTGAATGCTTCCTTTGTCAGTTTCGTAGGTGGGTGTAGCAAAAACATTTGGTAATTTACTCAATATATGAGATAAAATAAAATGTTTGATTGATAGAATGAATAAGAATGATGAATAATATGTACAATGAATGGGCCCCGATTATACATATAGTCTACGGGATGCCTCTTTGCCTCTTTACGAAGAGGTGTCTTTCTACTTATTTATTTATTAATTATTCATAAATGTTTGCTATTATATTTTAGTATCCATGTCTTATTTTTGTATACATAACAATGCCTTCCTCTTCAAAATTGCTTTGTCCTCAAAGCAAGGATATTACTTTCAAAAGCTCCTCCAAGCCATTCATCAAGATCATTGTGTTTTTTCATCATCTGGTAGCGTTGTGTGGTCCAATACAAGAAAGACTAAAACCACAAGCTTCAAATGATCGAAAAAAGACTCATGATGAACCTCTACTTCATGGAAAACCTTGTCGCCTAGCTGATTGTGTGCTCGTGCTGAGAGTTGATACACTCTTTCCAGAATTCTCATACTCGTGCCAATTGTCAGTGAAGCGACTAGTCGATCTTTGGTCTCTTCTACGGAAGTTGTTAGGTCATTCAAGCATCTCTTTATATCCAAAGTATTGGGCATACTCATGCTATGGACCGAGGCTAAATGTGATGGTAATGTCCTGAGCAAAAACATGATGTTGATTGAAAACATGATGGCCTTCCATAAAACTCTGTGTCTATAAGCCATTGTGCTTGCATCGAAAAATGCCTATCCATACTTCCCAGCTTCAAAATTGTCGAGAGTGTGACAATACATTTGATTGACCTTGAATCGTCGATCCAGGGGCTGATGGTCTTCTTCACTATCAAACAGCTCTAAGATATATTTTATAAGATTTCCAAGACCATTAGATCTCTTTGTTATGAAGTTTCTTTGCTAGGGTTAGGGTTGTGGGAGAACATATGAGAGGTTTGTGATGCGCTAGTATTTTGGCCCATTTCCTATGGAATTTTATCACTGTCTTCCCTAATCAAGACTCAAGTTTCCATACACAGAACTACACATCCTCATCTCCAAAAAAAATCATTTCACTTCTAGAGATGAGGAGCCTCTTCCATAGATAGTCCCTTGCAAATTTGACATGCGACGAGACTGTCCTATCGCTATCTTTGGTGGGTGAGGTTACGGATAACATATTAAAAATATTTACAAACCCACCTTGGTTCACATCAGTTTCCTCATTGGAATCATCATTTTCTTCATCTTCTTCTTCATATTCCCAATCGGATTTAGAGACTTTATCTTCTTCTCCATATTCCCAATTGGATTTAGAGTCCTCATCTTCCTCTTCATTTTCCCCATTGGATTCAAAGTCTTCATCTTCTAAGTTGTTGGAGGTTGTCATTATTTTTTTTCGTTCACCCAACAGGGTATTTGATTCAAAGATACCCTCCATTTTGTTGACCCAAATGATGGCTCCTTTATGGTCCTTATTGTCATATTTCAATGATTAATTTTTAAATTTATTATAATCTCTATCTTGAAATCTTAAGTTATGCGTACTACGTGAAAAGATTATTTATGGTGCTTCTTGATGTCTTTGATCACTTGTATTTTGTGATAATGTACTTTGTGGCGGTCTTTGGTAGGCTAAGGATTCTACAAATAATGCATCTATCCTTTCGATTAGTTGGTCAAATTTTTCGTCCTAATTATTAGGCATCCTCATTGTTTCATCCTTGTCGTCATTTCTTATTTTTAATAGGGTGTGCCATCGTTTCTCGGACTCATCTATTAACCTATAAATCTTGTCTTCCTTTTCTATTAATTTATCGATTTTATCGCTTAACTCTTTTTGTGCTTTTGCTAACTCTTTTTGTCCTCTTCTCCTAACTCTTTCTGTCCCTTCTCAACATTACGAAGACAATGTCTTATGCTATTGACTTCATCTCTACATCGGTTTAGATCCACATGTAATTCATCATTAACCATCTTGGGGTTAGCCTTTTTCTTTCTAGAACCCACTTTTAATTCACCATATAAAGGATATATAAAAATTGACTTTTTATACATAATGAATTTTTTTTACGGAGTCAATAAAAAGTTTTGACCAAGTCAATAAAAGAAATTTACTGAGTCGATAAAAAAAAATTATGAAGTGGTTTTAAGAAATATCATGGGCTCTAATACCAATTCAACAGAAACATTTAGTAATTTACTCAATATATGAGATAAAATAAAATATTTTATTGATAGAATGGAATGATGAATGATATTTACAATGAATGGGCCCCGATTATAAATATAGTCTACGGGATGCCTCTTTGCCTCTTTATGAAGAGGTGTCTTTTTACATATTTATTTATTAACTATTTATAAATGTTTACTATTATATTTTATGATCCCCATCTTATTTTTATATACATAGCAGTGGGGTTCACCAGCCCCACTTCAAACCACCTTGGTTTCAAAGCTCCCCCCTCCAAAGGCATGACCCATGGAAAGGCCGTCACATTTAAGGATTCTTCTTACATTCTAGAAATTCCTCCATCCCATCCTTCTGCATTGACAAGGATGTGTCAGTGCCAGTTCTAAAGCTTGAACCCTCATGGATCAAGGATGAAGAAGATTATCACCTAAAAGATGGGACGATTTTAGGTTCGACGACTTGTGGCCAAAGCTGAAAGATCTCAAAGCTTGGATCTCAGAATCCTAGGGTTCTTTCTTTCCAAGCTGGACAGAGAAAGGGGTTGTTGACAATGGCCCTGGTTTATGAGCAAAGCTGGCATCTTTAAGAATCAGTAGATGTCAGGCTTCCACCCACATACAGAATCATTATCAATAATCTTGATCTAGATAAGAATGCTCAGCCCCCCTCTAGAATATTGGTACACAATTCTCTTCTAGACATTGTTAACACCGTAAGTAAGTTATACCCTGGCCCCAAAGACTGGAGCTTTTGCCAACCTCTACCATTGCCCAAATCTGCATTTATTGTAGATTATTAATGACTAAAATCAGCGAACTGAAATTCTGTCAAACACTTAGCAACCTAGAGATAATTGTCTTCATAAACTTCATATATGCAAAAACCCACATTCAGAAATTTCCATAAGCAGAAATACACATTGCTAAGCAAAATATGCAGTGGAAAAAACACAGTGGACAGCAACCCAATAACACTCAGAAATTTAGGCAAATGCCAGGGAAAACCCCAATGTGGGGAAACCCAACGAGAGAGAGATATCTTATTATTATGCTTCAGGAAAGTACAAAACAGCAGCAAAACCACATTTCCAGCCTAGGAAAATACCTCACAGCACCAAATCTGTCCCACAGAAATCTGCCATGTTTTCCGTGCCAAAACTGTACTGTTGTACGACCACCTCCGTACCTCATTTTCCATGCCCACAATCAGCTGTACAGACTGTTCCATACGGCCCAAAAACAGTGAACAGAAAACTGAAATCCGCCTCGAAATTTGTGCCTGAAGCTGCCTCGATTCCCGTGCCAAATCTGTACTGACTGTACGAAATCGTACCGACTGTACAGATCCATACAGTACGGCCTCCCACAACAGAAAAAAAATTCGGCCCAAAACTCACAGAAAAAAATTTTCGAGATTCATGCCCTCCTTCCTTGGAAAGCGTGCCCTCTTTGCTGCTCACTTTCCTCTCTCAAGCATGCTCAGAAAATCTCTCTAACTCTCCTCTCAATGTCCTCTCAACATGTCTTGTAGACTACCCAATGCATTCTTTTATAATCTGAAAATGACATTTTCCCCCCCAAAGTGTCTTTTCACCTTCCCCAACCCTAGATCCAAAGGCCAAGATTAGATCTTGCCTTTTTCAAGATCAAGGGTCATGATCCATTCCCTCCAAAATGAATCACTTGAAATATTAAAGTGATTTCACTTTATTACATAAGTGCTTTATGAAAATAAAGTCACTTTAAAAATAGAAGGTACACTTTATTAAAAAAAGTCACTTTAATAAAAGAGCCACTTAAAACAACTTTATAAAAACTATTACAAAGTTAAGTGCCTGGTAGTGTAAACATTAAGGTAACATCCGCATACAACACAAAACATGCGGAGTACCTCCCGAGCTAAAAACTAACATTTATGTTGATTTGAGTAAAGGTATTTCGGAAAAACTTGTGATGGAATGCAAACACTGCAGCTGGACACAAGTGTTGAACAACAAGAATATTGCTTTACACTGCAGTTTTTGTTTTGAGCATGGGCACATGGTTGCTTATGGCTCAAAGACAAATGCTTCTCAAGCAAAAAAAGCGGAAGAATCGCAAGACCACCTAGTAGAACAACTCTACGACCAATCACCATTGGGTGGAACCAATCAAAGAGAAAGAGGACTCCAAGCCTGTAGTTATTATGTGATACTTCATCAGAGATAGTGAATTCCACTTTGTATAGGCAAATGATTGGTTCGTTGATGTATTTAATGAATACAAGGCCAAACATATATTTTTTTGTGAACACTTTAAGTCAATATATGGTTGAACCCAGCCATGTTCATTTGATCGCAGCAAAACATGTGATGAGATACTTGAAAGATACCATTGAGTATGGTATCAAGTTTGATGCAGATTGTGAGTTCAAACTACAGGGATACTCTGATTCAGATTGGGCTGGTAGTGTCACAAATCGTAAGAGTACTTCAGAATGTCGTTTTAGTTTGGGATCAGGTATGATCTCATGGTTTAGCAAGGAGCAAACCAGTGGTGCGCTCAGTACAGCTGAGGCAGAATATATGGCAACATGTTTAGCATGTATTGAAGTTGTATGGCTACGGAAATTACTTTCAGGATTATTTTGATATTGACTTAGATGCTACTAGTATTTGTTGTGACAATCAGAGTTGCATAAAGTTGTCAGTGAACCTCGTGTTTCATGACAAATCAAAGCATATTGGAATCAAGTATCATTTTATCCGTGATGTGGTAGAAAAGGGAGCAGTGAAGCTTCATTATGTGGCTACCAATAAGCAAGTTGCAGATGTGCTAACCAAACCTCTATCAAAGGTGAAGTTTGAGTACTTCAGAGACAAACTTGGATTGGTCCCTCGTAAGAGGGAGTAAAGAGTTGCATATGGGATTCTGGTGACAGTAGCAGGGGCAAGTCATTTACAAGTAGGATGTGGGCTATTATATTTTATTCTTATCCAGTATGAAAAAGGATTGGCTCTAAGATTACTCATCCAGTATGAAAAAGGATTGGCACTGAGTAAGACAGTTATTGGTAAATTGACAGTTCTTGGTGAACTGTATAGCTTCCTCTAGCATATGGCTAGTAGGACAGTTCTTGGTGAACTGCACAACAGTTCTTGGTGAACTGAGTGAATAAAAATCCTGTAATGACAGCAGTGTGCTCACCAGAGATGCTACTGATCCCAATGCTAGCTATGGATACAAAACTTCTCTTGATGAATAGATTCTACATGGATCAACAAGTCAATAGCCAAGTAAAGACAAATGGATTTAACAGTTGGTACTCGGAAAATACCTTCCTTGCTAAGAGGGAGTGTTGAATTATATAGCTTTGGAAGCTATTTTCCCTATTGTAACTAACCATGTAAATAAAGTTTTGATATAGTGTTAACTTTATGTCAAGCATCAAACACATGACAAGTGTCAACCATATGCCAAGACAACCATATGCCATGTGTCAACCTCATAGCACCTCTAAGAGGGTTGTTTACGGAGGTTGTAGTGGCTAGCTTAGGGAGGCTGCTTAAGAGGGTTGCTTAGGATGGTTGGAGTGGCCAGCTTAGGGAGGTTGTTTAGGGTGGTGGTATGACAGTTGTATAACAACTATCATACAATCCTAAGACAGCAATTTAGGGCAGCCTCTAGAAGAGACAAAGGAAGTGACCTTTGGGAGCATTAGGAGGTGGCTCTTGGGAACTTTAGGAGGTGGCTCTTGTGAACTTTAGGAGGTGACTCTTGGCAGCCAAAGGAGGGTAGGTATGACAGTTGTTATACAGCTGTCATACATTCTTAGGGGGTTGCTTAGGGCAACCAAGCCAACCTATAAAAAGGGGCATTCACTTACCATTTAAATACCTTTTGCTTTGTTGGAGTCTTTTGTTGAGGCAAGGCATCTATTTGCTGAAGTATTTTCAGCCGGTATATGGCAACTAGTTGTTGCAGTCTTCGGTTGTTCCTTGCTGATAT
Source organism: Picea mariana (assembly GCA_032191745.1). Classification (NCBI taxonomy): domain Eukaryota; kingdom Viridiplantae; phylum Streptophyta; class Pinopsida; order Pinales; family Pinaceae; genus Picea; species Picea mariana. Next base: position 113,544 of record JASDQU010241764.1, on the reverse strand, counting down.
AAGGCTGCTACAAATACAATGTTAAAGCTGCCATAACTTTGCTACAGCAAGAAGGAAAGTCAGTTATCTTTTGGTGAGTTTGTCAAGCTATTATTATAAGTGTTAGTTCAGCTATTTGTGAAGTTTGTAAGTGCTGAAACAGAGGTATTGTTTCAGCCCTCTGAATCCTAGTTAGTTACTCTAAAGTCTTGTACTGGTATTGTACTTTGTTGAAGAATCTAAAGAGAAGTTTGGCTGGGTTTTCTACCCCAAGAGGGTTTCCCAGGGTATACTTGTGTTCTCTCTGTGATTGTCTCACTTTCAGTGATCCTGATATATGCAAGATGTATTGGTATGTTGGTTATATGCTGTAAATTTTTAAATTTACCTACATGCATCAGTTTTTCAACACGAATAAACTGCTTGGATAACATGGTTCATTAGCTCGAGTGGTTGAGTACTGTAAATTACAAGCAGGAGATCACGGAGTCAAATCCCCAAGCTGGTTGCCTCTATGGATATTATGGGCCACAATCGATGTCCCCGCCGAGTTAGGTTGCCAAAACTGCAACCGACCAGTTTACCCCAGGTACCATCCTTGGAATGACGGGAAGTGCCAGGAGGCTTTCCCCAAGATATGCATTCCATTGGAAAAAAAAAGTCATTAGGGCTTGGATCCAACCCTTTGCAGGGTTACAAATAATCCATATTTTTGTTTGATGAAGATATGTCATATATACTGCAAACGGAGTACACCATTCAAAAGCTTTTGGCCACTTAGCTTATAAAATTATTGAAATCTAAGTAGAATTCACTTTTATACCACAAACCTCATGCTATAGCTCTGATGTTTTCCATTTGGCTATAAATTTACTTGTCTCTCATAAAATCCAGAGAGATATATGACCCATTACAGTCCTGCATAAGAATATCGATGTGATAAAAGAGAACAAAATGCATCTTCCAGACATTAAAGCACAATTTGATTAAAGAGATAAAGACATTCTCATAGAAAATAGGAAAAGAAATAATGACTGGAAAGAAGGAATGCCCTACTCATTAACAAAAGGACACATTGTTAATTAAATGACCAGTTGTATTGTTCATTAATGACAGACAACCTACTTATAAATGACAGCCATGCTACATTTATCAAGGGATGACCTAGAATTAATTACACACTAAATTAAATAAACAGAATTAAAGCGCACAGTTAAACCTCATATTGTATGAGGTTCCACATTGTGATTTTCATCACAGTTGGTACCCTTAGAGCATTTGACTGACTTGGGAGGATACATCTTCATGGAACCCCTTATCTTCCTTGCATTGGATCATTTGATGGCAATCTTTTGTCGGTGGAGTCTCACTTCTCCTTGGTTGGATGATTGTGCTTGTTGGTTTGGTGGTCTTCTCGCATGTGCTTTCCTTGTTGATCATCCCTTGGTTGTTTATTTGCTGGTATCTTGAAGCATGCTATCTCATTATGGTGTGGATTGGTATATATGCCTATCTTGGATGTGATACATCTTGTTCTTGGATGATGGTTCTAGCCCCCCAATGGGTTAGATGATGATGTTAGGATGTAGATGTTTCATGATTGTTGGGGTTTACTAGTGACTTTTGCATGATGATGTTGTATTATTTGCGTCACTAGGAGGGGTGTTCTACTTGGTTCTCCTGTGACAAATACGTGGTGAGGACATACTTCATGATTGGATGGGTTAGCATTTCTTTGTCCCCTTCTCTTATGATGTTGATGTGGTTAGATGATGGATGTGTTGTGGTAGTGCACTTTACATTCGTGGGATTTCCCTAGGTGATATGACTTAACATTTATAACATTTGCTAGACATCACCTAGGTGGGATATGTTTGATGACGTTAATACCCTTGTGGATGTACTTTTCCTAAGTTGAATTAGCGTGGGGGGGTACTACATACACCTTTGGTGATCAAGCCTTTTCCTAAGGTTTGATGACGTATTAATCATGCTTATAGTCCTTTAGTAGTGCACCCTAGGTTCAAACCTAGGTGGAACTTCTATTTTATAATTGGTTGTTATCATGGTGGTCTTTGCTAGAAAGATACATCTCATTTCCATGGTACAACACTTGTTGGAGCACACTCCCCCTCACTAGCACACATGTTCATGTTGATTGAGTGCCCTACTTGGTGGTTGTTCACACTTGGAGGGGTTATTTGGAGGCTTTTTTTAGGCTTTATCATGGAGCGCTCCTCTCTTGGGCACAGTTTACAAGGTTTACATGATTATTTTATTGTTGGAGAGGTTGGCACACTTCTCTAGGTCACACTCTCTTGTGCACATGGTTTGATGGGATTTGTTGACAGTATTGGGAAAGAACACATGGTTTTGGCATGGATATTGATGAGGTGTAACCACCTTGGCACTCTTTCCTAGAGCACACTTCACATGGAGATATTTTATTACTTTTGGATGGTTGAGGTACATGGAACACTTTTCTAGGGCGCACCTCTACATAGAACAATAGGGCTTTCTTTAATGGGATCAATGAAGAAAAAGTGTACATAGAGAAGTCTTGGGGCTTTGGGGTAAATGGGAAGCAATCCCATGTTTGCAGGCTTAAAAAATCCTCGTATGGACTCAAGCAAGCACTGAGAGCATGGTATTCCAAGATAGATGGTTATCTACAGAGTATGGGCTTCACCAAAAGCGAAGCAAATCCTAAATTATATTATATATTTGTTCTCACCGATCTACTTGTTTGGTGTTGTATGTAAATGACTTGTTTCTTACAGGTGCAGAGAAGCTCATTGTAGGGTGCAAAGCAGACATAGTAGAGGAGTTTGAGATGAAGGACAACGACATAATACCTTACGTCTTGGGGTTGGACGTGTGGCAGAGACCAAGGGAGATTTTCCTTGGGCAGGGTAAGTGTGCAGTTGATATCATGAAAAGGTTTTAGATAGAGGACTAGAAACCTATGGCCGTACCCATGATCATTAATCTAAAGAAGGTGAAGGCTTCAAATTTGGAGTTGGTGGATCCCATGTTATACAGGCAACTGATAGTTTCCTTGATGTATTTGGTCAACACTAGACCAGAATCCAGATATATGTTTTGCAGTGAACACCTTGAGTCAGTTCATGATGGAGCCGAGACGAGAACATTGGATCACGACTCACAGCAAAACATGTGCTCAAATACTTGAGGGTCACAGATATCTTGGAGATGGTGGAGTGAAGTTGCAAGGGTATTCAGTCTTCGATTGGGCAGGTAATGAAATAGAAAAGAAGAGGACCCCATAGTGTTGCTTTAGCTTGGGGTCAACAATGATACCTTGGTTTAGCAAGAAGCAGAATTTCATGGCACTTAGCTCAACAGAGGCAGAATACATGGAAACTAGTACTGCTATTTGTGAGGCCATCTAGCTTCGCAAGTTACTTGCAAGATTGTTTGATCAAGAGTTGGATCCCACAGTCATTTACTGTTGATAATTAGAGTTGTATCAAACTCTTTAAGAATCCAATGTTTCATGACAGGTTCAAAGTTCAAACACATAGTGATCAGATATCAATTCATATGAGACAAGATTCAAATGGAAGCAATAAAGCTCCAATGTATTCCCATAGATCAACATGTAGCTGATATTTTAACCAAGCCCTTAGTAAAAGGGAAGTTTAAGGCATTCAGAGACAGACTTGGATTGGTGCAAAATACCTTCCTTGCTAAGAGAGAGTGTTGAGAAATGTAGCTCAAGCAGGAACTTCTTGCACATGCTTCAAGTGAACATGCAAGAAGTAATTCGAGACATTTCTTTGGTAACCACCTTGGAAAGGAGATCACTAATTCTCTCTTGTAATTTCACTTGAAAATAAAAAATAAAAGTGAAAGTCTTATGTTTTGAAGTCAATTAGTCTTAGAAATCTAAATGAAAAGTTCTAGAAGTTCTAGAACATTGGTGACTTAGATTAGCATTCAAACTTAGTCGTACATCTCATGATTGTGGCAACTAGGATTGAAGAGATTAGTTGCTAGGATTGAGAAAATTAGTTATCTTCTCTCAAAGTATAAATAGGACAAGATAGGTGAGGTCAATAGACACATCAGAAGGCAACAAGAGAGTTGGAAGAGGGCAGAGTGCATTCAAGGAAAAAAAGAGCATATTAGTGAAGTGACCAGCAAGTATAGCAGGCCATACAGGCCGTACCACTGCTATAGTAAGTCCATTCTTCATGCACAAGCTGTACACCCTCAAATTTGTCCATACAATGTTGTTTGAGGTGATTTTATTGACCATACAGTTGTTGGTTCAAAGCACGCTGCAAAGGTCACCTTGTAAGCTTTGATCAAAGGAATGAAAAGCTTATTAGAAGGAGAAATCCCTGTGTATGTGTTTTATTTCTCATGCTGTTCATTTTTCAGCAACTGTGTGATTGATGCAATGTTCGTAAATTTAATTTTCTGTTAAATAAATTATGTTTTGAGTTATTTGATGAGAGAACATTAGGATAGCAGTCACCTAGGCTTGAAAAATTTACATTTTATGTTTTTTATGCTTTATTTCACTTTAGTGTGCTTCTTGGTCTATCCCATATTCATAAAGTGGATTGACTTGACAAGCTCGTAACCCTTCATAAGAAAATTTTTGTTTTCTCATTAATTAATGCAATTTTGATTTCCTTTATGTGTTCATGCTATTGTGATATGGTATCAGAGCCAAGAGTTTCAAAGCCATATCAAGAGTCTCAGGCCTTTGAAAGACAAGGTTTCCCTTCTTGCAACTTTAGTGGTCTCAAAGTCATATCAAGAGTACCGGACCTTTGAAAGACAAGGTTTCCACTCTTGCAACTCCAATAGTCTAGGTGCGAAGGAGTCTGTGAGAGCTTGAAGACCTAGGGACTGCTACTGGTAGAGATTGATCGAGGCATCGCCAACATGACACACCAAAGAGCCAAAAGGGTTTCGGATCATTCGAAACTAGGATCTGTTGATTATCGATTTTATAAGCCAAGTTTGAAAAAAAAATAGTTTTCAAGCCAGGTTCCAAAAGAAGAAAAAATAAAAAAATTGTTTAAATCATACGGACTCCTCTGTATGATTGTACAGCTTCCAAGCTCAGTCGCCAAACCAATTTTCACATGGGATTGTACAACATTGGAAATTGAGTCACACAAACTATTAAGAAAATTTGTACGTCGCCAATCAGCTGCACATGCTGTATGGATCAGCCGTCAAGGATTGTATGGTGCTACCAAAAAGAAAAAGAGTCGTACGACTATATGGACAAGCTACCAGGGACAACTTCAGTGGCCCGTGAAGAAATTTTTGCTATATGGACCTCAATTTTGACCTGTACGGTCTCATTGGGCAAATGATTAGTCAAATTTCCGAGTTTTATTAACAGTACATAAGATTTGGATTTAAATTGAAGTTGTTCCTACCTGTATTGCTACCCAGATTTGCATATCTAGAAGAATTGGTTGTTGATTTGGTGATTTCCAACAGATTCAAGGAGAAAATGATAGATTTCTGAGTGTTTTATTGCTGATATTGAGCAAATTGATCAGAAACCTTTATTTTCTATATGCTTTGCTGCTAATTTTGAGCAGATTTATCAAAATCTGTGGGCTTTGGGCTGTTCTAGGGCATACTTATCATAAATGTGCATGTTTTTCAGCGATATGTGGCTGCTATAGGTGTTTAGAGCCAGTGTCCAAGTATTTTTACTCTTGGATTGCAGATTGAGAAAGGAAAGAACAAGAATTTTCAACATTTTACTTTATTTTGGTGTCTATTTCTGCATTTGTGACTTGTACCAATGGCCTCTTCACCTAACATCATGTTGCAAGGCAGTTAGCGGTTCTCTGGCAAGAACTACAAAAGGTGGAAACAGCGTATGTTGGCCATATTTGAGTACAGGTGCTTGTCTGATATTGTCCTAGGTAAAGATACCCCAACCACAAGTTATGCGTAGAGACCAAGACAAGTTTGATAAGCGAGACAGAGAAGCAATGATGTTGCTTAAGTTGTTTGTGATAGATGAAATGCTTCATGGGGCCTAGATAGAGAAGACTTTAGCAATGATTTGGAAGCATTTGAAAACTTTGCATGAGACTTCAAACAAGGGTAGAGCCTTCTTCCTAAAGAATATGTTATTCTTGATCATGATGGATGAGAATGCATCCTTGCAGTTTACTCAAAATCAAGGATATCAAAGAACAGTTGTCCACCATTGGTCAGAAGATGGAAGAAGAGGACATCGTTGTAACTTGTAATCATGTTGAAAAGCTTAGCATGTGCTTACAAGCACTTTATTGAGACCCTGAACATCACTACTACAAATGTTGACCTGAAGTTTGATGAGTTATGCAATAAGATCTTACAGCAAGATAAATGGAAGAAATAATTTAGTAACAATAGTTAGACAGAGGCTTTAGAGCAGGCCTTTGCAACCAATGCCAAGGGCAAAGAAGAAAGGTCAAGGTAGTGGTGAAGATGCAACCAGGAGTCAAAGGAACAACACATGTCACTATTGTGGCAAGGTGGGCCATAAGAAGAAGCACTACAAAAAGAAGTTGGCTTATCAAAAAATCAACCAAGGAGGGCCTCAGCACAAGGCTCATGTTGCAAAGCATACAAACGAGGAGTCAACCTTCTATGCATTCATGGCCAAGAGGCTAGCAGATCAGCTCAAGTTATCCATTTGGTACATTGATTCAAGTGCATCACGACACTTCGGCAATAGACAGGACTAGTTCACGGAGTACAACACATGTCACTATGGTGGCAAGGTGGGCCATAAGAAGAAGCACTACAAAAAGAAGTTGGCTTATCAGAAAATCAACCAAGGAGGGCCTCAGCACAAGGCTCATGTTGCAAAGCATACAAAGGAGTCAACCTTCTATGCATTCATGGCCAAGAGGCTAGCAGATCAGCTCAAGTTATCCGTTTGGTACATTGATTCAAGTGCATCATGACACTTCGACAATAGACAGGACCGGTTCACAGAGTACACTGCATGTTACTCTGAGGATTAGTGATCTTCAATGGTGGGGAGGAGTACACAATAATGGGCAAAGGGAATATGCAGATTTCGTTTGGAGGGAAAACGTTGATTTTTCTTAATATGTACTATGTGCCAGGCATGGAGCTTAATCTACTATCAATTAGTCAAATTATGAGACACTGCCCCTAGCTAGATGTCGACTTTAGCAATCACAAATACTACATTGTTGACAAGGAGACCAAGAAGACTATTGCTCTTGGTATGGAGGATCATGGACTATTCAAATTAGTTGACATTGGACAGGTCAGGGAGGATGCATTAGCAACCAAGAGTGCATCAGACATCAATACACTTCTATTTGTTGATGACTATAGTAGGAAATGTGGGTGTATTTTCTAAAATTGAAATCTAAAGTGTTTAATGAATTTCATGAATTTCAAAGGTTTAAAGCATTAGTAGAAAAATAATCAGGTTGTCACATTACCACTCTTAGAACTGATAATGGTGGGAATTTTGTTCAAAAAAATTCAATAACTTTTTTGTTAATCATGGCATCAAGATCACTACACCCTACACTCCACGGCAAAACGGAGTGGTTGAGGGCAAAACCGTACTATCACATAGATGACCTATTGTATGATGGAGAACAAGTGTGTTCCTAACGGGTTTTGCGCTAAGGCAGTATTCACAACAATGTATCTACTGAACAAATCTCCCATGATGGCAATGAAGTAGAAAACACGAAAGGAAGCGTAATCTGGGAGGAAGCCTAGAGTTAGTCATCTTAAGGTCTTTGCTTCTACTACCTATACCTAGATTCCAAATGAGAATGGAACCAAGTTAGACACTAAGAACAAGAAATTGACGATCACAAGGTACAACGACCATCACAAAGCTTACAGATTGGTTGATGTTGACGGCAACCAATTGAGCTTCGGTAGAGATGCCATAGTTGATGAGGAAGCTGGAGCTTTCCAGCCTTCTTCATAATCAAAACCATAGAACAACAACCCATTGTGGCTAAGGATTTAGATATCAAGCTTCATGCAACTCCACATGAAAGGGGGGAGGATTCTAAGCTAGAGGAGTTTTCCAAGATTCGATGTTGATCGGAGTGGTACAAGTAGAGGTAGCCCAAATCATGGTGACATCTTCGATGGGGAAGATCCCAAGAAGAGACCAAAGTGGTGGCACAGCACATTTGGAGATGTTTGTACAGGTGAAATTATCAAGGGAAGATCATCGAGAGGTAAGAGAAAACAAAAACCAAACATGATTAACTTTTCTTTGATGGCCAATGTTCAAGAAGTATATGAGCCAAAGGTGTTCAAGGAGGCAAAAGGGAGACATGAGTGGGAGAACACCTTCATTGTTACCTTATCCACGATAAGCTCAAAATCACCTTGAACCTTCAATAGTTTGATACCCATCTTCCTAGCCTTTTGCAAACCAAATAGAAAAGCTTCGTACTCTGCCATGTTGTTAGTACAATCAAACTCTAAACGTGAAGAAAACGGAAATATCATACCTGAAGGAGCAATGATGACCACCCCAGCACCTGATCCCTGTCGTGAACTCACACCATCAAAAGTCATGGACCACACCTGTGAATGCTCAAGTTCACTCTCTGGTACAAAAGCCATAGGTGTTTCTGGAACCTCTGAAAGCATGTACGTGCCCAAGTTTGTCTCTTGCGCTTCTGGATATCTTATGTTAGGGTAAAGAATATCGTTGTCTCTAACTCAGGGATACTCAACATTGTGTAACTTTTTTTGTTCTCTAAAAAGTCTTACCTTTTCAACCCGAGAGATGGGAATGTCAACATAAGATAAATCCATCTGCATGGAACCCCCTACATCCGTAAACCATTGTCTCGAAAGGAGCATACCCCACTGTGTGGGAGAATCTATGACAAGTACATCCATGACTAGCATCCTCCTTGGAGTTGCCTTCAAACATACCTGTAAATCCTTGATAACCCCACAAGAAGGCACCTCCCTAGCATCTACTGCCTGCACATTCCGGCAAGGCTTGGTGATCTGTAATCCAGGCTCACGCATAACCTCAAGAGTCGTGATATTGTTAGATGCACCAGAATCTAGCATACAATTTCGCAAAATGAACCCATTAACCATCAATGAACAATAGAAAGGGGTGGGGTTACTATTTGCCTTACTAAGACCAAGGAAAACTTGTGGACACTCATCTGCCAGGTTAACCTCCCCCTTATTTCCCATGAACCTATCCAAGATCTCTTTGTGACTAGGCATGTGAATTAACTATCTCAAAGGAACGAGAATCCTAATTTTAGAAAGCTCATTCTATAATGAAAATCGGGATGGCTAAGATCGAACTGGAACTAGAAGAGGTAATAAAGGAGAGGGGGGGCTTTTTCTTACCTGAGTAGTAGAAACCTCACCTCTAGGAAATGATGGAGGAATTTGAGCTTTACCTTTGCGCGCATACTACTGCGTGATCTCTGCGACTCGAATTGCTGCAGCTTCATTGGCTCTCTGGATGTCTTCCTGAGTCATAGGTCGAGTGGGAACTGGATGGAATTTAGGTTGCAAGGCTTTCCACCTAAGTCACCTGACACGTCCCTTATTGGCCAAGTGTCTGTATCTGTGGTGTCATTGTGATGACACAATACGTTACGTGTCAGACACGTGTTCAACCCGTGTCATGAGGTAATGACACGTCACCAAATCATGTCGGACACTGTTCTGAGGACATGTCACAATTTTATGACACATGTCCTTCGTAAAGCATGCCACAGGAGGTTAAAAAGGCTTTTGTTAAGGTATTTTAGATGTTTCATTATTTTAAATGCCCGTGGAGGAAGTTGGATTTCATCATTTCAGCCATCGCTTGGAAGTTGGTTGTTTTCACCGTGGGATATCGCAGCCTAGCAGCCATTACCCAGTTGGTCATCTATAGCAACCATTGCCCAGTTCACAAGTAAGTGGTCAAGACATGTAACACTGGAAACCTTTGTTGATTGTAGCCTTTTTTCCAGCGCTGAATTAGCTGAGATATCCACCATGAATATTTGCTGCTACAGTAACCATCCAAAGGCAGAGTATAAGCTGATCTGTTTTAGCCTTATTTACATAATCATACCACCGCTTTTACTGCTGTCATGTTCTCTAATTTGCTGACTGCTGACAGGGTGGTAAGTTGCTGAAGTCTGACATGCAAACACTCTCTTGCTGAATAAGACGCCAATATCTCACAACTCCCATGCAAATACTGGTCAATGAGAACATTCTAATAACATCTTAATGGCCAAAGATGACGTCGAATCAGACCTATCAGATTTTCCCATTTCTCAATTTTGTCAAAAGCAACCCCCTTTCATGTTTTTCTCACTTGACACATTTAGCAAAGGGATCATCCAACAATAGATGAGGTTGAATTAGGTCTTAAGACGAACAAAATAGCCTGACCAAACTCATACTTAAGATCTCCACAGGCAGCTTTATTTAGGGCCCTTTTTGCTTGGTAATATTGGCAATATTGTCAATCATAACAGCAGGTAAAAGTAAGCCTTTAAGACTAGTGTGCATGCATGGATAAAGCCTTACAATAACAGTAACACTCATTTCACTCATGTAAACAGTAACACCATTCGCACAGAACTTGAAAACAGGGCAGACATTCAATTTATCGTTGGTAATGGTCAATGGTTAGTGGTCTGGTTACATACCCGTGGCCCCATTTCCTAAGTTTGCCAACGCTGGTCTACATTCAAAACTTAATTAAAAAGACTGATATTTCTTGTATTTTAAGAAGACTATGCTGCTAGAGCAATGATATATCATAGATTCATATGTGATAGTAAATTTAGATGATAGATGTGGATTATTTTTTGTTTTTTGTTCATTGTTCAATGTCTATATAAGAAAAATGCAACTAAGTTACTAACTGATGCATTTTATTTGTTGGCAGCTACCCTACTTCATTTCATATTTGGTTTTGACTCTTGAGTCAGCATTGAGCAAGAAATCATGGCAGGTAGAGGTCAGAAGAGAGGGGGGAATGCCAATGCTCAAAGGCAAAGCTTATCTTCATCAGGTGTTGGAAGCTCTCCATCTATTTCAAGTACCACTGCTACTGTTAGTGTTGCTGGCACTGTTGTTTCAAGGGCTGCATATGACCCTGCTGTAGCAAGGCGACAAGCTGATTAGAAGAATTACCCCCTATGAAAGTATGTCACTAAAAAACAAGGGCAGGGATCAGTCTCAAAGGCTTATGGGTGAGGGAATGTGATTTGGAATTGTAATTTTTGCAAGGGTGAGTACAAGAGCACCTACTACCGGGTTAAGGGCCATTTATTGGGCCTTCCTTGTGGACTTAGAGCATGTAAAGCAGTGAGTGCTGAAAAACGAACGTTGATGGAGAGAAAGGATACAGTTGGTTTGGGGAATGTGGCAGCAACGAGCAGCAAACAAAAGAATGAGGATCCTCTTCCTTTCTTGAGGACTCCATCTAGCAGATTTGGGAGTGGGTTTGACATGCCACCACCAAAAAAGAGGGCAGCCTCAACTCGTGGTTCAATGGACAAGATTTTTCAGCAAGAGAAGCGAGATGAAGTTGATCTTACCATTGGATTTTTTTTCTATCTCAACTTCATCTCATTTAATGTTGCACGGTCTCCTATGTTTGTTGAGATGTGTAGAGCTCTAGTTGAACAAGCTCCAACAGGGTATGTGCCTCCAGGTTCAGAGAAGCTTAGAACCACATTGTTGGATAAGGCAAAGAAGGAGGTGGACAAAATCCTACAACCCATTAAATCAACACGGGTCTCATCGAGTGTCAGTATTGTTTCTGATGGATGGACGGATGCAGCACGCCATCCATTCATCAATTTCATGGTGTCTTCCCAGAATGGACCGGTCTTCTTGAAAGCGGTGGATGCTCTTGGACAATACAAGGATGCAACATATATGGGTAAGTTGTTCATAAAAGTTATTGAAGATGTAGGTGTTGATTCTTGTGTGCAAATTATTACAGACAATGCACCTGTTTGCAAAGTTGCTGGCATAATTGTGGAAGCTAAATATCCACAAATACTTTGGACACCATGCATTGTTCATTCCTTGAATTTAGCACTTAAATCCATTGCTTCAGATGTGACATGGATTGGCACTCTTATTGATGATGCATGCTATATCCGAAATTTTGTACAAAACCATACCAATGCACTTACAATATATAAACAGTACACACATCTATCATTGATGAAGATTGCAGATACTCGGTTTGCTTCCTCATTCATCGTGCTTAAGAGGTTGAGGGAGCTCAAGGCCGCTCTTGGGGCCATGGTTATTTCACATCTTTGGTCTTTTTGGAGGAAGATGGATCAAGTTGCTTCAAAAAGGGTAAAGGAAACGATGTTAGATGATGGTTGGTGGGAGAGGGTCAATCTTAGAATTAAGATCATGGACCCTATCATTTCTCTTTTGAGGTTTGCAGACACAGACAAGCCCATCTTAGGAGGGATGGGACTCCATGATTGAGTCTGTGAAGACAATTGTAATGGAGAATGAGTCCCCTAAGTATGGGACATCAGCAGAGAGCTTATGGTCCACTATACAAGATATTCTTCTTTCTAGGTGGGATAAGAATTGTACACCTTTGCATTGCTTGGCTCATTCATTGAACCCCAAGTTCTACAGTCAAGAGTGGCTCACTGCTGGTGTTGGCCCTTCACCCAGATTCCCTCCTCACATGGATGGAGAGTGTTAAATTTGTAGCAGCTGCAAGAGCCATTCTCCGGGAGGATGGCAAAGACCCTAGCTGAGATCTAGGGCCCCCAGTGCACTCCTGGGGTACTTGGTCTGGGACCAAAACAATCAGTGCCATGGCAAAAGACCCTTGTTAGGGCCCCCAGTATATGACTGGGGTTCTTGGTCTGGGACCAAGCAATAAAGAACCTTGAGAGGGCCCCCAATATATGACTAGAGTTCTTGGTCTGGGACCAAGCAGTTAAAGTCCCTAGATATGTCTAGGGCCCATGGACATGGTCCAGGGTACCCATGCCTGGGGCATGGGTTGATCCTTGGTCTTGTACCTTGGTGGATAAGACCCCATAAATGTTCTGTGGCAACTTGATCCTTGATCAGGTACTTTGTTGGTGTATGACCCTCCTTGAAGGTGGGCATGACCACATGAGGAATGTATCCCATATGCAATGATGATAAAGTTAATAAGGTCACCTTGAAAATGAATGGATAAGTATTGCCACCAAGCAACCCCACCTAAACCCCCTTTACCCGTGCTTGTGTTTGTTTGGGGTTTTTTTGTTTTTGCCTTAAGGGTTAAAGTAAAGTATTAATTAAAATGTTTTAATTATAACATGTTTAAATTAATTAATTAAAATGTTTTAATTATAACATGTTTAAATTAATTAATTAAAATGTTTTAATTATAACATGTTTAAATTAATTAATTTAAATGTTTTAATTATAACATGTTTAAATTAATTAATTTAAATGTTTTAATTATAACATGTTTAAATTAATTAATTTAAACATGTTATTTGAAATAGTTATTTTAATTATTGCTACCCTCATTGTACCCTAGCCTAAAAGTATAAATAGAGGACTACCCCCCCCTACCTCTCATACATTTTTTATTATGCTCTTGTGCTATCCTCCAAAGGTGAGCGGATCTCTCCTCCTTTTGCTACGGCCCCCTTTTGCAACTGTTGTTTGAGGATTTTCTGTGGTGGCTCGGCCTTGAGGCTATTTTTCTGTGGTGGCTCGGCCTGGAGGCTCTTTGTTGTGGTAGCTCGACCCCTTTGTGGCTATTTGTTGTGGTGACTCGGCCCCCTTGTGGCTACTTGCTGTGGTGGTTCGGCCCTGGAGACTCCTTCCTGTAGTGGCTCGTATTGAGGCCCCTTCTTGTGGTGGTTCGACTCTCCTCCTGTTTGAGTCGTGGCCTCCTTACCCCAGATTTGTTCCCTGCAGTGAACCGTGGCCTTTCTAACCTCAATTCTGCATGAACCGTGGCCTCTCTCCACAGATCTAACTTCCAGTTTTAAGCTGCAGCTAACCTCTGCTTGTTGGGGTTTGGGTCCTTGAAGTTTTCTGTGAGCATAAGGGTTTAAACACAGAAATTTTCTACGAGTGGTTTTTCTCCTTGGTGGCAAGAAATTATATTCTTCTCTTGGCAAGAGATCTAACCTATATGGTAGATCTATGAACTTGACTTTTTCTGAGCATATATCCAGTGATTTACATCACCTATGTGTGGCTGCTCTCCTTCAGAAATTTGAGGTATGTTTTCCAGGTAAGATCTTCTAGTCATATATGTAAGTTGTTATCTAGTTTCTAAAGTTTCATTAATTAGATCTAATGTCTGAAACTTGGATCTATTTTTATTTGTATCTTGCTCTTAGCTTAGATCTATTTCAGATCTACTGTTCAGATCTGTTCTTTTGGATCTATATTAGATATATTATTTAGATCTGTTCATGAGTTAAATCTGCTTCAGATCCAGTGATCAATAAGTCTGCATCAAACTAGTTTTTTGTTTTGATAATCTAATGTGTTTGCTAACTAAGAATTAGATCACTGATTGAGTTTAATTTCAGTATGTTCAGATCTGAGTTTTATTCTTCCTGAGTTCAGTATCTATGGATGTATTCTAAGTGCTCTTCTAACTAAATTTTCAAAAAGACATTTTTGTTCTGCATTACTTCTTTTATTCTGGCCGCTCTTGGGGCCATGGTTATTTCACATCTTTGGTCTTTTTGGAGGAAGATGGATCAAGTTGCTTCAAAAAGGGTAAAGAAAACGATGTTAGATGATGGCTGGTGGGAGAGGGTCAATCTTAGAATTAAGATCATGGACCCTATCATTTCTCTTTTGAGGTTTGCAGACACAGACAAGCCCATCTTAGGAGGGATGGGACTCCATGATTGAGTCTGTGAAGACAATTGTTATGGAGAATGAGTCCCCTTAGTATGGGACATCAGCAGAGAGCTTATAGTCCACTATACAAGATATTCTTCTTTCTAGGTGGGATAAGAATTGTACACCTTTGCATTGCTTGGCTCATTCATTGAACCCCAAGTTCTACAGTCAAGAGTGGCTCACTGTCGGTGTTGGCCCTTCACCCAGATTCCCTCCTCACATGGATGGAGAGATTTCACAGGGAAGAAAGGTAGCATTTAGAAGGATATACCAGGATAAAGCATTGCTTAATAAGATTGAGGCAGGCTTCGCTGAGTTCTCCACTAGAACTAAGAGGTTTGGAGGGTATGATGTGCTTGAAGACAGGGGGGTCAAAGAGACCTATCTATAGTGGGCAACTCATGGGGCAGCATGCCCTATTCTACAACAATTAGCCTTCAAGGTCCTTTCTTAGGTTACTTCATCCTCTTGTTGCGAGAGGAATTGGAGCACATGTGCAAATTTGTATAGTGTGAAAAAGAGCAGGATTGAGCAGTCCAGGGCAAAGACAATGGTGTATGTGCACACCAACCTTCATCTTATTTACAGAAAAAGGCAGGAGTGGTTGAAGGGAAAGACAAGGATGTGGGATGTCTTTCCTGATGATATGGGTTTGGATGGCAATATTGAGTTGGCATTAGCCAACATGGATCTTAATGAACCAGTCTTAGAGCCGGTCACTTTTGATGAGGACAATCAGGAGCCTATTGATGAGTCATCCACCACACCAGAAGATGGAGTAGCAGAGCTTGGATTAGGCATAGAGGAGGAGGTGGATGGAGGACAAAACAGTGGTAGTGATGTTGATTTTGACATGGAGGAGGACTATTGACACTGATAGACTCTAATATCTATGAGATATGAGATTCCTACCTATTTTGTATTTAGATTCTACTCTATTTTGTATTTTGGAGTAGAATTCCCTCAACATCTATGTAATACATTTTTATTTTGATGACTTAAAGACTAAAGTTAATGAGAAATCTGCAAACTGCTATTTAGTATTTACTATTTATGGTTCTATTTTATGGTTCATTCACATTGGTTCTAAATTCTAATGTTACATTATACATGTATCATATCATTGTATAATTTGTATCATGTATACGGTATCAAACTATCAATATGTCTATGTTCTATGAGTATGATGTTTAGAGTTTGATTGATTTGTATGATGTATCTTTTTCAGAGTTCAATGATCAATATCTATCAATTTTTGTCTATTTCAGTAATGTGTCCCCTGTGTCCTGATTTCAGGGTCGCCATGTCTGTATCGAATACTCGTATTCCTGTGTCCGTGTCTCGTCTCTTCATGTCAGGTGACTTAGCTTTCCACTGATCTTGTGGGACTTGAAAGGCGCTATGAGGTTCGTCCTTAATAATATCTGAGGCATGGAAAGCGTCAAGGTCACCTATCTGTTCAAATTCGGCCACCATGTTCAAAGTGTTATCCGGGTTACCGGATGGATCCTCCCCCTACTCATAAATATGTGATGTTTGGGCAATGAAAGGGCATGAGGATTCACTATGAGGAAGGTTACAAGCTTGACAGAAAAGGGATGAGGCATAGTCAATGTAATTTGTCCCGGGTGCTTGAGTTGGGGGTTGGCTCCTCATTCTTCTTGGGATATTGGTAAAGCCTCGTCTGGTTGATGGGTTTAGGCTGAGAGATAACTAACAGATTTTGGAGCATCTTTTTCATCTTTACTAGCCTATTGCTCAAGTTGTTAACTAACCCAAAGGTTGCATCTTTGGAGGCTCCCTCTTCTGGCTTAGGTTCAGGCAATGCTTGCGCAGAAGGATTAGAAGTTCTCCTATCTTGTGGGTCAAGCAACAAACTAAGTGGGGTTTGTGTTTTGGAGGTTAAGGAAAGGTGTTTCTCTGTAGTAATGGCCACTTGATAAGCAGCATCCAGCGAGGCAGGCTTCTTTTGCCTGATCAAAACACCCAAAATTCCATCAAATTTCTCTAAATATGAAATTAAAGAAAAATCAGCATTAGGTCTAAGAGTAGTTGGAATTTTATGATAAGCTTTTGCAAAACAAGTGTTAAAATCCAAAACAGTTTCATTCTCTTTCTTATTAAGATCAGTAAAATTTCTAAAAGGAAAGAGGTATCCTATTTGTCGCCCCATCTCTCCAAGAACTTCTCGAAGAATGGATTCAATCCTCTGACGAAATTGTTCTGGAGACTCTTGTACCATGAACGTGCTTCTCCCTCTAAAGTAGAAATGAACATCTTCATGGCTGCATCCTCATGCTCAACTCCCTCATCGTCGCATACTTTCAAGAACTGGTCAATATGATCTTGCGCATTAATGGCATTGTTACCCTGAAACTTGGGCAACTTTTTGACATAGTTAGTAGTAGGCAAAACGTAAGGTTTCCTTGGAATGGACACTATGTCTAAGGGACCATAAGCATTGAATCTAAACCTAGTCACTTGTCCAGCCATGCTCCTAGAACTTGAAACAAAGGATGAACTTGAAATAACCAAAGCACCGGGACTTGGAACTATAACCAAAGGAGTTGAGGAAGAGAAAGGTGATACCTGAGGTGACAAAGTACTTGCCACAATACTAGGAGTTGAAGAAGTAAATGGAAGAGATACCTGGACTGATTGTAGAACACTTGTACCCACTGTGAGGGCAGGACTCGTTGTAGAAGTCACGAAAGAATTATTCTAAAACAGGTGTTCTGAATCACTAAGGGATGGGTAAATCCTTTGTGTGGGGTCAAACCAGGATGATCTGTGCACAGTCCCCTGTGAAGTCGCCCCTATATCCTATGGAGTCGCCAGGTGAGCAAAATAAAGTAAAACAATAAATAAATAACTCATTGAATGTCATTTACCAAGGCTTGCGTCCCCGGCAACATCGCTAATTTGTTAGCACAAATTTTCACCCTCCAATTGAGTTGACATAACATGTTATTACAGCGATGAAAACTTGGCTAATTCAAGGAGTAGGGCCCGAATTGTCACTGACCAAACCCCTCTCCGTTTGGGCTAGTGCTTGCTAGCCCCCGGGGGGAGTCCCTAGGCATAATGAAGCGCCTTGTTGGCTGATCTAAGGTCTAATTTCTGCGTTCAAAACAAAAAATCAACGAGCTGTTTTGTCTTGGACAGCATGTAAAAGCGGTCCAAAACAGTAAGAAAATCGATCTTACACACTTGGAGGGAACTTGCAGTGTTAGCACAGTGATAATAGACTGGAAAGCAGATGAAAACTATTCAAAACGATCGAAATTAACCATGATAAATGGTTCAGAAAATGACATATTAGATTGCAAAATTACCATAATACCGTCAAGAAAATAGGTTTGAATGACAAACACACACTTCTTTATTGATGAAGCTTACAAGAGAGTTGATTGCACCACACTTGACAAGCCTACAACCGGTACAATGACTACTTTGCTCAAAGAGGAACCACTAGACTAGAGAAAGAGAGAGAAGAATGAGAGAGACACTATATTGTTGTTGCAAGAACCGACGAAATAACCAATTGCAAGCATCCAATATATAGCTAGTGAGGGCGCACATCCCAAGGGAAGAAGAGAGGACGCATGAGAGGCTGGGAATAGGAACTAGGCACATGATGGAAGCATGTGAAAAGGAAAAAAGCAAAGTGTGAGTGGATGTGGAAGAGGAGTAGTGAGATAAGTGAGTGTGAGTGTGAGTTTGAAAGCATGGAGAGGAGTGAGTGAATGCGCCATACTTGGTTAGGAACACATGAATGGAGTGAGTGGTGAGTTAAGTGAGAGAGACGGGGTAGGCGAGGCGCATTGATGCATGAGAGAGGCTAAACATAACTGCATGTCCAAGTAACTGAGACATGTTGTCATTTAACTAGCCATGCGTCCACATGCATGAGAGAGGAGAAGGTGCATTGAAGAAGAGAGAATGAGTGGAAGTGAGAGTGAGAAAAGCGCCCAAGTCAACTGGAGTAAAGGGGTAGGTGAAGGCTATATTTAGCTGCCACCACATGAGTGAAGTTCAGTTAACTCAATCATGAGGCTGACTATACAGCTAAACTCATGCGCCCCTTCTCCCATCATTAATTAATTATCACATGCTCGAATATTGGGAATATGCGTCCTATGCTTAGGTGGATGCCACATCATTTCATAGAGCTACCACATGTCGACCTCTAAGGGTGCCACTTGGCACTGCATGGGTGATCATTGGCCCTGCTAAATATAGAAACTTATAAAAGTAGAATCTCGCTCCTAAATTTTAGGAAATTGTCCACATCATCCAGGATGACTAGGAGGCCACCGCCACACTACTAAAAATAGAAAGTCATCTAAATACCCTTGACTTTATACTCATTGATCTCGTCTCTTCGCAAGGGATCTGAATATGTGATCAGAACTAACCTGCAAGCCCTGATGCTCAACCTGCTAAAAATAGTAAATTGGGCCACATCATCCCGGAAAAGGTCCAAAAGACTCTGGATGTCTTAAGGATCAATATTGTGCTCTCAGGATCTGAATCAGGGGCCTAGAGCAAAACCTGCTAAAAATAGAAATTTCCTGGATGTCGCCCAGAAAAGTGTCATTGGGCCTAGAATCCTGCAAGGACTCATAATGTATGCTCAAAACTGCCTCAAACTGCAAAGAGATCCACTCAAACCGTGTCTCCTAAATTTTGGCAACCCCTTTTATGTGTATATATCAATGTTGTATATGTCGTATTGGGGAAAGTGTCGACGAGGGTCCGGAATGTAACTTCTCAGTGACATCAGCGGAAAATGTCGAAATATATCGAAAAATGTCGCAAGACCTCAAAAAAATACAAAAACACTCATTTTTTTCAATTTTTTAAACTTGTAAAGCAACAACATCAAATAAACACTTTGCTACATATATATGAAAATACAACCAATAAATAAGATGCATAAGATGTCAAGTGGTCACATATCGTTACTAAACTAAAAATTCTGAAACATGTTCCTGATAGAATGATAGTAGACACAAAATCACATCAAATGATCAAAATAAATGTGATCAAATAATCAAATGATTTTGTTCTAATTAGACAAATAAAAAACACTGGGTTGCTTATCTAATCTCCAAGCACCGGGAATCAAGCCAAATATTAAAATGTATAAAAAGTAAAAATATATTTTTTCTTTTATATACCTTTATTTTAAATTTTAGCTTTGTAAAATCTTGGGTCTTTCCCATGATTAAACCAATCCCAAACCAAGCACGATCCTCCAAATGTCACAAGCACCGAGATCAAATTCACAACAATCAACGCAAGCCACGATTAGGAAAATCATACACATGGCGCCAATGGAAATCCCATGAGAGGTGTGATAATTTCTCAACGCGTCAGAAGGGAATAGAACCCTCGGCGTATATAAACAACAACAAAGCACTCTCCACTAGAAATGTGTGATATATCCCATTAGTTGAAAATGTTAAAATGCCACTAATCCTCATAAAATGAAACGTTAAAGGTAAACTTACATGTGGTAAATCAGATTGCCAATTTGCAGCTCCAAGTCTCCACTGTCAAGATAAATTCCCACTCCAACATCAATCAAATATCACTCAAGAGCCAAAGTGTTAATAAGTGAGTGCATAGGTGAAAATTGTCTGAAGGTGTTGAGATGAATGACCATTTCCAGGTCAACGTTTTGTCCAGGTGTCAAAGAAAAGTAAGTGCGTGGGTGTTGAGGCAAATATCACCCGCAAAAAACCTCAGCAGGCTGACATATTGTATCGACTCGCAACACATTGGCAAAATGTCGCAAGTTAATGAAAGTGTCGGGACACTTTCAAAGTTTCGGATATGTCGCAAAATTTTCGAAGGAAAGTTTTGGCCAAGGGAAAATGTCGACGATATATTCAACAATGGTATATATCTCTCTCAAATGTATGAAACTAAGTCAACTCTGACTTTGAAACAAGCAACCATGTACTGATCATGTACCTGCCTCAGGTGGGAACCAACCACCTGCTCAACATAAGTGCCAAACTCTGGGAAAATCTCAGTATGCCAACCAAAATGTTGCATGTTGGCTCTTAACCCTCAAGATTTTCAAGGGTGAAAATCTAGGGGTTAACACAACCACAGGGGTTTCAAGTTCTAGGGAATGAGCATCTTGTTTGCAGATTGAAGAAGGCTCTATATGTCTTGAAGAAGGCACCTTTGGCATGGTACACAAAGATTGGCATGTACTTGGATAAATAGGGGTTCCAGCAGAGTCCTGCAGATTCCAGTCTATACGTCAAAAGCATTAATAATGATATCTATCTACTGGTCATTTATGTAGATGACATCATTGTTACAGGTAGTGAGGCAAGTGCTACTAAATAAATCAAATCTAATACGAGCAATGTTGCCAGAGCACGGAGCGAAGCGAGAGTGTTTTTAGGAAGCGGAGCATCGAGAGCGTCATTTTCAAAAAATCCTCGAGAGTGAAGCGTCCTAGAAGCGTCTATTATATATATATATATATATATATATATATATAATATTGCGTTTATATTAAAAAAACATGCAGAAAGACAAATTAGTTGCAGAATGTATGAAAACATGCATATTTGTACATTGTAACATTAAAATAGCATCCATAGTAGTTAGTAGTACATCAATATGATTAATCATTCGAGCATCAACCACCTAGAATCTAGCAATTACAAACTTACAAACCAACATTCAAATTTTTAAGCCATATAATAGAAAGTAGACCATTAAGTTATGGAATGAAATTAGTCATCTAGCAACTGTCAACAATAACATGAGTCATGACCAAATAGTTATGATTACAAAATAGGCCATCTGCACTGAATTATGAAGATCGAAAGGTCCAAAACAATAAAGTTTAAATTGTGTTGGACTCTAGAGTCTAGTTGCTAAATGCTATGAATCTGTCATCTATAGACTGACATGTAAAGTAATAAAGCGCCCCATGGAGCTTCCTGTCACTAAAACGTTTTGTAACTCTCCAAGTCACATTTTTTTGCAATATCTTTGAAGTACAGGATTGGTTTCTTGGGTTAATTGTGCTAATCAATTTAAGGTAATTCGCACTTCCACTCTAATCTATAATGACTTAGCTTAATTGACTTTAGGGTTCCCCCCTAGGCTAGGGTAGTTTCCTAAGTCCTTAGTCTAAAGTCATAGAAACAGAGCCAGTGTAAGATCCATAGAGAGCAACTTTATAACATACCATGAGAGCAACTCTATAAAAGCATTTAGTACAAATTTTTAGCACAGTTCACAGTGTCCAATTACTAGATTTACGTCATAGAATCAAAGCCAAGGTAAAGTTCCACAACTGTTGTTAAAGAAATAGAAGAATAGAGCAATAGGCCAGCAAGATTCATTAGGAAGCACCCATTTTGCACCCCGGAGCGAGCTTCCGAAATCCGAAAGCAGGCTTTCGGAGAAGCTTCCATGGAGGATTCGCTCAGAGCGGGGGGGGAAGCTTCCGGTAACACTGAATACGAGTAAAGCTTTTGACATGACTCATCTAGAACTACTATATTATTGTCTAGGTATAGAAGTTTGGCAAACGGATAGCAACATTTTTGTCTCACAAAAAAAATATGTCAGGAGTTTGCTTGACAAGTTCAAAATGACAAATTGCAAAATCTCGTCTACACCTATCAAGAAAGGGCTAAAGCTTTTCGCCAAGACCGACCCTAAGGTAGTTAATGAGTCAGTTTACAACCACCTAGTGGTAACCTTGATGTATCTTACAACCACTAGGCCTAATGTGAGTTACATTGTGAGCTTCATTTCTAGATTTATAACAACATCTAAGGTAGAGCATTGCACTCCAGCAAAGAAGGTGTTGAGATATATGAAAAGGACACTTGACTTTGGCATTTTGTACAACAAAAGCAAAGACCTTATGTTATGAGGTAGTTTGGCTTAGGAGGATGCTTTCAGACATGAAGATGCAGCAGACAGAGCCAACACCCCTACTCTATGACAATCAAGGGGTGCTCAAACTAGCCAAGAATCCAGTCTTCCATGAGCGTACCAAGCATGTTGAGATACATTGCCACTTCATTAGACAACTTGTAGAGTATTATTGAGCTACAATACTATCCCATAGAGGACCAAATTGCAGACATTTTCACCAAGTCTTTGGGTCCTGAAAAATATGTAAAATTACGAGTTAGGCTTGGTTTAGTTAGTAGATTGACCATAAAGGGAGAGCATTAAAGCAAATGTCAGATTATAATGGTCAATTAGATATTAGACAAGCATTTATAAAGTCACTTCGACTTTGGGTTATTTTATGCTTTATGCATTATTTCACTTTATTGTGTTTCTTGATCTATCCCACATTCATAAAGTGGATTGACTTGACTAGCTTGTAACCTTTATAAGAAACTTTCACTTTCTCATCAATTAACGCAATATTGGTTTCCTTTATCTGTTCGTCTTATCGTGATAAAAAAGCTGAGGCAGCAAAATAGCCAGAAAAAACAATGTGGCACTTTTTAATTTGCATTACTTAAAAATAGTAATTCGATGCAAGGTGTTAGTTCAGAAGTTTATTTCCTAAAAACTTAAACAGAAACTCATACAATGCAACTTGTTTAAGACAAAGTTGGTAACTTCTATCATTAGCAAAACCAAAACTTCGAACTGTATTTTATGGATGATTTGCAAATAAGAACTGAAAATCCCTTCCAAATAACAATACATGATAAGCATTAGAATTTTGCAGTATAATAAAATAAGCATGCCTTTATAGTATATACAATGTAACTCAAATTGCAATTAAGCTGTATATGTAATGACCAAAGAATGTTACCTCAGTTCTCGAAAGGTTTGGTTTTTGTAACTGAATGCCAGAACCAGAATAGCCCTTGCCATCCTTAAGCTTATTTTGTTCACCATAAGCTCCCGTTTTCGAATCACAAACAGCAATCTTTGAGGAGTGCACATTACTAATACAATCTTCCTCATCTGAGGAAGATAGTATTACCACTTGACGGTGCCTCTTTCCCATCATTCCCATCCATAGGATTCAGACTGCTTGTGTACAATGCTTCATTGCCATAAATAGATGGGGGCAGACTAAAGATGTAAAAATGCAGATAAAACCACTCCAAATTTTAGAGTTTGGTAAAATGCTGTTTCAGGTACTTCTTCCCATGCTCTATGAAAACAGCTATATGGTCTATTTGCAGTCCATAGATCATCAGATCCTAAACCTGCTAACAATAAAATATGCTTGTTAAAAATTTCTGATAAGAATTTATTCTTAAGAAAGTAAAAACACTGAACATCATTAATGGATACTGCAAATAAATGCCAAGAACCAAAAATCACAAACTAATTATATTCTTATTTGGAATGGCTAAATGAATAAGCTTTAGCACCCTGGATGCTTGTCATAAATTTAAAAACGTATGACAGTAGATAGAACAAACTAACTCTGCTGGCATTCCTTGCATTGAAGTTCAACCAGTAGGATGTGTCTAGATTTTATCAGTGAGAATATAGATCGCAAAAGCACAAGGAAGAAACAAACAGTGACTTTGGTAGATGGTCCTGCCACAAGATCCAAGGATAATTGCTCCACTACTCAATTATAGCCACAATATAAAAGTTGTACTGCCAAAATCAGTTCTAGTTATATGTTATTTAACAAATGGAGGAATGCCTAGCTACTCTAAAGTTATCTATGGTACTACTTTTATTTGCGAACTCAAACCAGCAACTCCTCACTCCTGTAGGCTAAAGATTACTTCTCTGCTAGATCTTTTATCACTAGCAACAGTCCAAGCTGTGTTATGATTTATCTATCACATAAATAATGCAGACAGTTGAAGCACATAGAAACTTTTGTCCAGTGAAATGCCACATCCGCTCAGCTGGGTAAAATGTGAGATTATGTGCCACACTATTTGCCAAAAAGCTGGCAAAACTTAGCCTTGCTTCATGATACATAATCATAGATTGAAAAACACAGTGCATTTTGTTTTATGCCATTCATTACAAGAGGTAAAGGTTGACTATAATATTGACTATTCTATTTCTTAATGCCTGTAACAGCATCTCTGTTTTTAGCTGTTTAAAGGCATGTATGATGAGAATGGAAGTGAGCCAAGATGAGAAGAGTGACATCTTCTATAGTCAAAGAAACAGAAGTCACTGAGAGAACAGGAGAGATGATATGATAGCTTTTAGTAAACCATCAATGAGATCTAATTATTAGGCTGATTGTATATAAAAAAAATATAAAAAGGAAATATCTGACATGAAATGTGATTGAATATCAGTGAAATTAGCAAGAGAAAAAAACATTAAAACTAAATGAGAATAACCTGAGATAACGTTAAAATAAAGGAGATAAAGTTATTCTAATTACATGCACAACAGAGGCTTACACAGCCCAAGGTGTTAGATCAATTGGTTGTCACCAATGTTGCTGGGCAATTGACCAGTTCTGTGGTGACAAGTGCAGTTCAAATTCCCTTAGGTTAGCCACACTAGTCTACACAGATGGGTTTACTAGGGATGCCATCCACGAACACGGGGAAGCATCCCTTGGGTTTCTCTACATCGTGTTCCTTAGAAAAAACCTCTAGGTGAGGCACAATAGTCTACACCCACGGGTTTACTAGCAATGCCATCGACAAATGTGGGGAAGCATCCCTTGGGTTTCGCCACAAGGTTTTCCCAGAGGAAAAAATATGCAGATGCTTACAAAACTAATTGGGTCGCTAAAAGGATCATGATTGCATGTCAAGGACTCCACTCCTAAATTTTGGGTAAAATTCTAAGGAACAAAGGATGCATTGAAGAACTTCTTAGAATATACTGAGCAAACTCACGCATCCAACCCCATCCCAACAAAGCAAAACCTAACACCAACCCAAAACCAGTTGGGATATAATTTTTGTTTAATTATCAAGCTTGATATAATATACAGATTATTTCTTTAAATTCTTCAACACTTTGATTACAGCGTAATATATTTCAACAATACAGAACTATGTAGATCCACAAACATAAACATGAACAACACATATACCATGGGGAAACCCTATACAGGAAGAAAAACCCCAGCAAACAATCTCCTTTTATTGCAAATATAAAGTATGATCACTTAAAAATATTCCACCATGAAATTCTGCTCTTAAATGAGCTTGCCAAGACGACTTTGACCTGACTGTAAAACCTGTAAGTACAGCAACACCTTGCTGTCCTTTCTCTGCTGAAGCACCAGCACTGATACAGGAGCTTGCTGTCCTTTTCTGGACTGATATACACCAGTACTGTAGGTGTATTTTTGTTGTCTTCTAACAGAAATATACGCTGCCCTCTAACTGATATATACGCTGCCTTCTACCTTATATATATATATATATATATCAGCACTGTATAAAACACTCACTGCCTCCTACTCTTTCACCCTCACACTGCATAACACTGTGATTAGAATGAGGGTCAACCTCTGCTTATAAAGGCGTGGAGAGAAAAAGGAGAGGGCACGAAATAGAAACTTGTTTGCATGCTTCGACTTCAGCTTGAAATAGATCTTGGACAAGAGACTTCACTTTGTTCGAATTTAGAACTAGACTTGAGACTTCAATTACAAGTCGCCCTTGACTTAGCAATGCATGCAAACTAACTCAGCATGCATATGTCATGCATGCAACATGCAATTATGCAACTTTATGCAACTTATGCAACTTTATGCAACTATGCAACTTTATGCAACTCGACTTTTACAACTGGAGTTTAACAACTCATTCAACTTGACTCTTATACATGGCAATTTGAATTTCTTCATGGTGATAGTGTTACACGTGCCAACGCACTAGATCAATACATTTACATCATTTGCAATATCAGGAAGATTGTTTGTTTCTAGCTCATAGGAATTTTATGTTCAACCTAACTTTTGCTAGATGCCTTGACTTTTGCTCATGGCTCACAAGACTTGACTAAGCTCACAGAGATTGTACATTTCCCCTGACTTTTGCAGTAGTTTGTCTAGGCTCACAAAGGTTGTACATTCCCCCTGACTTTTGCACTAGACTGTCTATGCTCACAGAGGTTGTACGTTCCCCCTGGCTTTTGCATTAGACTTATATCTTGACTCACAAGATCATATAGCATCTCAATCCCGACTTTTGGTTTGACTCACAAAGGTTGAACGTTCCCCCTGACTTTTGTCAATACCCCACAAGATTGGTTGATTCTCCAAATCTCCCTGGCTAGCCTCAGGGTGGCCCATCCGACCTCTCATTGGAGAATGACTGCCGATGCTGCCAAATTTAACACTCCCTCTCAGCGAGGGAGTCATTCTCAGCCACACCAAGCTTTCCTCTCAACTGCGCAAACTGTCTCAATGGCAATGGCTTGGTCAGGATATCAACTACCTTCTCACTCATGGCTATGTACTGTAGCTTTACATTTTTTCTCTGGACCAAGTTTTGAATGTAGTGGTACTTCATGTCAATATGTTTTGACCTGTCGTGAAATATCGGGTTCTCTATCAGTTTTATGCAACTTTGATTATCACAGTGAACCACCGTCATCTCAAGCTTGTCACCAAATAACCCAAAAACCAATTTTCTGAGCCATATTGCTTCCTTTCTAGCATCACTTGCTGCAATGTACTCAGCCTCTGTTGTACTCTATGCAATGGATCCCTATTTCTTGCTTGACCAAGAGATCATAGTGGATCCTAAACTAAAGCAGTATCTGAAAGTACTCTTCCGGTCCACTGGGCCTCTTGCCCAGTCAACATCTGCATACCCATGCAGAAATAAACCTCCACTGGATGTATATCTCAGACCATAGGTAATGGTCCCTCTGAGATATCTCAAGATGAGCTTTGTTGCCACCCAATGTCTCTGTCTCGATTCAGCCATGAACTGACTCATTGCAATCATTGCATAGCATATATCTAGCCTGGTATGGATCATATACATCAATGATCCAATCATCTACCTATACATGGTGGGATCCATCAAATTTGAACATGTATCTGATTCATGCAGCTTCCTCAAGTTGGTAATCATCGGAGTAGACATGGATTTACAATCCATCGTACCAAACCTCTTTAACACATCCACTGTGTATTTACTGAAATATCCCTGATCCGGATGATCAAGATATTCGCTGCAAATCTGATACACTGGGGGTTTCTGGATGCGTTTTAGGGTTTGATGTAGATTGTCTTGTTTAAAGTGTTTGCATGTCAGTTATTATTGTTGCATGTAAGTTCTCATAGTTGCATGTAGCATAATAAATGT
>JASDQU010241764.1:39364-74966 GCA_032191745.1 Picea mariana | reverse complement strand
TATTTTGGCTTAATTCATCGTTTAGCCATTAATTCCTCCTTATTTCTCCATCTTGTTCCCTGTTTGTGCCTGACTATAGTCTACGGGAACATATAGACTACTAAGTCACTCCCGACTGGCCTACTCTTGGGGACGGGACATCACATTTACCTTGTGCCAGAAATATCTCGCCTTGTCTTTGCCACACTTCCAACCCTAGGAAGTAATGCATCAAGACTAAGTCTTTCATCTCGAATTTTGAGATTAGCTCCCTCTTACACCAGGCTATTAGCCCTTCATCTCCTGTCAGAAAGAGATCATCAACATACAGGATTAGTATAACAAGCTAGTTCCCTCTTACCTTGAAGTACAGATTCGCATCAGCCTCACTTTTCTGAAAACCTAGGCTTTTAAGAAAGCCATCAATCCTGTCATACCAAACTTTAGGAGCCTGCTTAAGACCATAGAAGGCCTTCCTTAGCTTGCATACATGAGTGCCTTTGTTATGCAGTACAAAACCATCTGGTTGTTCCACAAAGACCTCATGTTCAATCTTTCCATTCAAGAATGTTGTTTTTACATCTATCTGATGTAACTTCCAACCAAGAACTGAAGCTAATGCAATAATGACTCGAATGGAGGTATACCTGGCTATAGGGTAAAAAGTCTCGTCATAGTCGATTCCTTCTTTCTAAGTGAAGCCTCTGGCTACAAATCTTGCTTCGAACTTTTCCACACTCCCATCGGCTGCATGTTTGATCTTATAGATCCATTTGGAAGAGACCATTGATTTGTCCTTTGGCCTCGACGCAATGTCCCAGACATTGTTCTTTAGAATAGACATGTATTCCTCAAACATGGCATCCTTCCACACTTGTAATTTATCTGCTTCTTCAAATGAAGAAGGTTTGGCATCACTGATGCTACTCATCAATGCAACATAGCCTCCAAACTTGTGAGGCCTCTTACTTTCCCTGAAAGTTCCTTTGGGAGCAGCTATCTTTTTCGCTTCCTGCATTGTTTCTTTAAGCCATCCTGGCTTCCTTTTGGCTGGAGGTTCTTCAAGAGTTCTTTCCAACTCTTCAGCAGGTTCTAGGGGATCATCACTTGGCCCTTCATGAGATTCCTCCCTCTGATCATCTGCCTCTTCACTTTCAGAAGAGGGTGAAGTTGGTTGAACTGCTTCTAATTCCTACTGTAGCTCTCTGGATTTCTTGAATGCGGCTTCCTCATGGAAAGAAACATCCTTGCTTACCTCTATCTGCCTCTGACCTGGAACATAAATCTTGTAAGCCTTGGAGTTCTCGTTGTACCCCACAAAAACCCCATTCTTGCTCTAGGGTTCCATCTTTGTCCTCTTCTCCTTAGGGACTTGAGTATATACAGGACATCCAAATATCCTTAGATGCCCTACTTCAGGTTTGATCCCTAAGAAGACCTCTTCGAGAGTTTTGTCCTTCAAGATAGCATGTGGACACTTGTTCTGAATATACACGGCAATGGAGGTAGCTTCTATCCATAAAGAATTTGGCAGATCCTGGTCAAACATCATGGCTTTACCTACCTCACAAATTGTCATGTTTTTCCTCTCAACAACACCATTTTGTTGAGGGTTATATGGCACGGTCAACTGTCTCTTGATTCCTGCTTCCTTGCAAAAATCCTCAAACTGGAGAGATTTAAACTCTCCTCCATTGTTTGTTCTAAGGGTTTTGATGTGTTTCCCTGTCTTCTTTTCAATAAAGGTTTTATACTCTCTGAACTTATCAAATGTGTCACTTTTCGCTTTAAGGAAATAGATCCAACATTTTCTTGAGTAATCATCAATAAAAATGACATAATACAAACAACCACTCAGTGAAGGAGATGACATGGGACCAAATACATCAGAATGAACCATATCTAAGATGCACTGAGCTTTGTTGTCACTGCTAGGAAATGCTTTCTTTATATTTTTACCTAGCATGCATCCTTTACAAATTTCATTTTTACTAAGAGAAATAGAGGGCATGCCACATACACTATTCTGTAGATTTGGAAGTGCTTTGTAATGAATATGTCCAAGTCTTCTATGCCACAACTCGCTGGAGCTGGTCGCATCATGAGCTAATGCTTGAACTGACTGTCCTGTTACAACGTACAGTCCTCCTCTCCGAATCCCAATAGGTTCTGCTATATTCAAGTGGCTACCTTTATCCCACAATAGTGCCTTCATGTCCTTGAAGATCACACAATATCCCTTGTCCCCAAGGGTTGCAACTGATAGTGGATTCTTACTGAGCCCTGGAACATATAATACTTCATCAACATGAAGCCTAGCCCCAGATTCCAATCTAAAGGAGATAGAGCCTACTCCCTCTATCTTGAAACATTTTTCATCCTCAAGCTCAACCTGCTCTACAAACGATTTTGACTTGAAGTCTGAGAGGATCTCCTTGTACCCTGTCATGTGCTTTGATGCACCACCGTCTACTGACCAAGTTTTCGGCCCTATGATAACTGTATTGGATAAAGCAAAAACCATGTAATATTCTTTTCTGTTTTCTCTCTCATTAGAAGGACTTTTCTATTTTCTTTTGGATTCATCATCCTCAGTAGTTGAGCCATGATGTTTCCCTTTCCTTAGATTTTTCTTCCTATACCAGCAGTCCCTAGCAAAATCACCTAACTTATTGCAACTAAAGCATTTAATCTTAGATGTATCAATATTCTTTCCTTTGAACATAACTTTGGTGTTTGACTTCTTCTAAGAGCCTTTCTGGAAAGTGACCTTCTTTCCCTTGGATCTTGATGTTAATGTCGAATGCTCTTCTTTGGTTGGCTCGCTCTTGGTAGCAGTGCAACTCTCCTCTTGGAGGCAATCATGCCATAACCTCTCAAATGTGGGTTGAATCTCTCTCCCACTCACACTGGATAAGAAGGTATCCCATGAAGAAAGAAGACCATCAAATATGGCATGCACTAAGTCATCATCATCCACTGTGACACCTGTGACCAAAAGTTGATCTCTGATCTGGGCTACCCTGGAACAGAAAGATGTTATTGATTCACCTTTCTCCATCTTCAAATACTTAAGCTTGTGCTCAAGTGTCCTCTTCTGACTTACTGCCTGTTTCCCATACAGATTTACCAAGGTATCCATACAGTCCTTCGCAGTCATTAACGAAGTCATTGTTGGCATTATACTGTCTTTGACTGAGTCAAAGATGATTTGCTTGGCCTTGGCTTGACTCTTCCTAAAAGTCGCTCTACCGGCATTAGAGGTGGGTTCCTCCATCACTATGGTCACATACTGCTCAAGATCATGCTCCTGCAAGATATCCATTATCCTGAGCTTCCACACATTGAAGTTGGAAGTTCCTTCGAGCCTATCCTCACACCTGACAGAAATGGAGGATGTCATGGACCTCACGCTGGAAACTTGATCGAGCTCGCTTGGATCTTTGTGTACCTGTTGCTGCACTTCAA
Source organism: Picea mariana (assembly GCA_032191745.1). NCBI lineage: Eukaryota > Viridiplantae > Streptophyta > Pinopsida > Pinales > Pinaceae > Picea > Picea mariana. Next base: position 71,519 of record JASDQU010241764.1, on the reverse strand, counting down.
CAAGCTTATTCACACCCTAAGCTCTGATACCATGTTAACTTATCGAGCTTGATATACTATGCAGGGATTATTTCTTTAAATTCTTCAACACTTTGATTACAGCATAATATATTTCAACAATACAAAACTATGTAGATCCACAAGCATAAACATGAACAACACATATACCATGGGAAAACCCTATACAGGGAGAAAAACCCCAGCAAACAATCTCCTATTATTGCAAATATAAAGTATGATCACTTACAAAAATTCCACCATGAAATTTTGTTCTTAAATGAGCTTGCCAAGACGACTTTGACCTGACTGTAAAACCTGTAAGTACAGCAACACCTTGTTGTCCTTTCTCTGCTGAAGCACCAGCACTGCTACAAGAGCTTGTTGTCCTTTTCTAGACTGATATACACCAGCACTGTAGGTGTATTTTTGTTGCCTTCTAGCAGAGATATGCGTTGCCCTCTAACTGATATATACGTTGCCTTCTAACTGATATATATATCCGCACTGTATAAAACACTCGCTGCCTCCTACTCTTTCACCCTCACACTGCATAACACTATGATTAGAATGAGGGTCGACCTCTACTTATAAAGGCGTGGAGAGAAGAAGGAGAGGGCTTGAAAATAGAAACTTGTTTGCATGCTTCGACTTCAACTTAAAATAGATCTTCGACAAGAGACTTCACTTAGTTCGAATTTAGAACTAGACTTGAGACCTCAGTTACAACTCTCCCTTGACTTGGCAATGCATGTGAACTAACTCAGCATGCATATATCATGCATGTCATGCATGCAACATGCAACTATGCAACTTTATGCAACTATGTAACTTATGCAACTTTATGCAACTTATGCAACTTTATGCAACTCGACTTTTACAACTTGACCTTTTACAACTTGAGTTTAACAACTCATTCAACTTGACTCTTATACATGGCAATTCGAATTTCTTCATGGTGGATAGTGTTACACATGCCAACGCACTAGATCAATACATTTACATCATTTGCAATATCAAGAAGATTATTTGTTTCTAGCTCATAGGAATTTTATGTTCAACCTAACTTTTGCTAGTTGCCTTGACTTTTGCTCATGGTTCACAAGGCTTGACTGTTGAAATAATGTAACTGCAAAGTGTATTCTAAATTATTATTGTGGAATTATTCATTAAATCAATCCCCTATTGTGGATGGATCATGCCGGCTATTGTAAAAGACCAAATCCCCTTTTGCAGATTGGTCAAAACATAATTGTAATAGGCATAATAAGAAGTCGGCCCCAAAATATATTAAAGGTGGTTATAACCACCCAGATAGAGAAGTCGGCCCTACCAATGAAGAGACACTTCCACACATGTCAGAATTGTATAAATAAGGAGGCTAGCGCCTCACTTAAACACACTCACTTGTTCATTGAGAGACAAGTTTCAAAGCTGCAGTTGGAGAAGAGAGAGAGAGAGAGAGGCGCATTCTTGGGAAAGGACTTTCTGTATTTGTTTGAGTTATCTCTTGGCATTGTATTGGCTATCTATAATAAGGAAGTTTTGTTGGGTTTTCTCCCCCATGAGGGTTTCCCAGGATAAATGATGTGTCTCTTGTGATTGTGTATTTCTCAGTGATCCTATCTTATGCTATTGTTATCTAGTGAAATGCAAAGAACTCTAATAATAGCTTAAACCTTAACATGGTTTCAGAGCTAAGCTGGAGAGAGCATCTTTCACAAGGGAAAAGTGAAAAACATCATTGTTGTCGTACATGCAAATTAGGGCTTTCTGTTGATGAAGTATTTCAGCCCTAAAACCATCTAGAAAAGTGTGCCCTTCCTCAAGGATCACTTTGGCATCCTCAGCGCAACTTTTCAGTGGCTAGATCTCCCGAAAAGTGAAACCCTAGTTTCACAAAGTACCAGAAGCACCAGAGTACCAGAGGTACCAGAAAACCAAAAGCACCAATCCAGAAATCCGCAGATCAAGTTTGGAGGGGTAAAAGTTGGATTTTCTCAGATCCAAACACACCAGGCTACTCGCCTCAGCCAAGCGCACCTCCTGGTAAGTTCGGAATTTGATTTTGAGCATTTTCATTTTTGGACATTTTCCTAGCTCCAAGTCAAAGATGTTTGCAAGGACTAAGCTTGCTGACAAGCTGGAAGGTGTGGAAAACTTTTGTGCCTGGAAGTATAGGATTGGTCTCATTCTTGAAGAGAATGACCTAGCAAGATTCGTCAAAGTGTCGGAACCCGACGATGTTGCAGAAAAAGCAAAGCATCAAAAGGACACGATAAGGGCCAAAAGAACATTGCAGATTCAATCAAAGATCACTTAATCCCTTATGTGTCATCAAAGAAGACTCCGAAAGAAATGTTTGATGCCCTAAGCAGACTATATGAAGGAAAGAACATGAACCGAAAGATGAATCTAAGAACTCAGCTCAAGAATACAAGGATGCAGAAAGGGGAATCAATCCAAGAATATTTCTCCAGAATATCCCAATTCAAAAAACAACTAGAACCAATCGGGGATGCTATAGATGAAGACGAACTTATAATGACGACCCTTAATGGTCTCACAAGACCTTGGGATGCATTCATCCAAATAATTTGTGCCAGAACAGAGAAACTAAAATTTGACGGCCTATGGGAAGAATGCACTCAAGAAGAAACAAGAGTAGCTAACCGAGAAGCGTTACTAGCAAGAGATGATGATCAAGCCCTAGCTACTCACGCCAAAGGAGGAAGGAAGAAATCCTACTTCCGGAAAGAAACTCCTAAAGAGTCTCACCCCCAAAACAAATCTCAACCAAAGAGATTCCAAAAGAAAGGACAACGAAAGGAAAGAGATTACTCATCTGTCCAATGTTTCCATTGTGACAAGATGGGACATATTGCGAGATATTGTCCAACAAGACGAGAAGAATACAAGAGGAAAAATAAGAGGCACCATGCCCATGCAGTTGAAGATGAAGAGCCACCCGCAAAGATGTTAAGAGAACAAATTAAAGACTATGTCTTAATCTCGACCCTCTCAGGATCGGTAACAACTGGAGAGGACACTTGGCTCATTGATAGTGGTGCCTCCAAGCACATGACAAGTCAAAGAGATATTCTCTCTTGCATTTCAGAAAAAAAGTTTTCTCAGAAAGTGACACTTGGAGATGATTACCAATATCCCATCAAGGGAGTGGGAGAATCAAACTACAAGCTTAATTCAGGGAATTCAATGAAGATGAAGGACGTACTCTATGTACCAGGTTTGACAAAGAACCTGCTCTCCATTTCAGCTTTAGAAAAGAAAGGCTTCAGAGTTGCCTTCATAGATAGAGAAGTCCTTATGTGGGCTAAAGGAGAAACCTTGAAAGAAGCAATCATCATTGGAAAAGAAGAAGGTGGCTTGTATAAGCTAAAGGATCACTCAGAAGCTGCCATGACCCACGCCATTGAGAATCCATGTGAACTTTGGCATAGAAGATTAGCCCACATAAACTACAAGGCGCTACCATACGTATGCAAAGTTGTCACAGGTCTACCAGAACTCAAGGTTGACCATGAAGGAGTGTGCAATGGATGTGCACAAGGGAAGAACATCAAGAACCCTTTTCCGAAGAGAGACAACAAAGTAGAAGGAGTCCTAGAGCTCATTCATTCAAATGTGTCTGGCCCAATGCCATCGTCCTCCATTAGTGGCAAATTCAAGGAATTCAAAGCCTTGATAGAGAATCTTTCTAAAAGAAAGATCAAGATACTCAGGTCAGATAATGGAGGAGAATACACCTCAAAAGAGTTTGTGAACTTCTGCAAAGATGTTGGGATCAAGAGGGAGCTCACCACTCCCTATAATCCTCAACAAAACGGTGTAGCTAAAAGAAAGAAAAGAACGATAATGGAAGTTGTGAAGACCATGATCCATGATCAAGATCTTCCAATGTGCTTATGGGCGAAAGTAGCAATGACAGTCGTATATGTGCAAAACCGATTGTCCCATAGTGCACTTGGGTTCAAGACCCCAGAAGAGATGTTCACCGGAAAGAAGCCAGAGGTAAGCCATCTCAAAATATTTGGCTGCCCAGTATTTATACATATTCAGAAAGAGAAAAGAAACAAGTTGGACCCTTCAGGAAAGAAGGGAATATTTGTGGGATACTGTGAGGTCTCCAAGGCCTTCAGGATTTATATACCAGGTCACCATCACATTTAGATCAGCAAGGATGTGACCTTTGATGAAGATGCAACGCTCGAGAAATCGAGAAGATGACAGCTTGAAGAAGAATATGAAGAGGAACCCGTAATCCCCAGAGTTGCAAAATCAGTGAGGGAGGTTCCCAGAGCTGCAGCACCAGTGAGGGAAATCGTAACTTCCCCTGATGAGGAAACTCTAGAAGATCATGACATAGTAGAATTTCAAGAACCTCTTCAGATGACGATCTCCCATAAGAGAAAGCCAGCTTGGGCAAGAGAGCTTATTCAAGATGGAGAGAAGTATGATGTTCTCGAAGGAACCACGAGACAGGTGAAGAAACCAAAGCCATTCTCCAGTTATACGGCTTTGATGTGTGATCTCCTAGAGAAAGAGCCTACCTGCTTTGAAGAAGTCATTCAGAATAAAGAATGGGCAGATGCTATGATAGAAGAATACCAATCAATAATAAAGAACGATGTATGGGAAATAGTTCCCAGACCGAAGAGCAAGGATGTGGTATCTTCCAAATGGCTCTTCAAAATAAAACATGCTATTGATGGAAGTATCGAGAAGTATAAAGCAAGATTTGTCGCTCGTGACTTTTCTCAAAAGGAAGGCATTGACTATGAAAAGACATTCGCTCCTGTAGCCAAATACACTTCGATCAGGACCATCATAGCCCTTGCAGCTAAGATGAAGTGGAAGTTACACCAGATGGACGTAAAGACAGCTTTCCTAAATGGTGTCATCGAAGAAGAAGTATATATAGAGTAACCTCAAGGATTTGAAGTTGAAGATAGGAAGTCTCATGTCTGCACGCTGAAGAAGGCTTTGTACGGATTGAAGCAAGCTCCTAGAGCTTGGTATGGCAGGATAAACAGTTTCCTGACGAGCTTGGGCTTTACCAAGAGTAAAGCAGATTCTAACCTCTACTTCAAGGTTATGAATGATGAGTCAGTGATATTATTGTTGTATGTGGATGACTTATTCTTAACTGGAGAAGAAAAGCTCATCACTGAATGAAAGAAGAGGCTCACCTCAGAATTTGAGATGAAAGACCTTGGCCTCATGCATTATTTCTTACGTCTTGAGCTATGGCAGAGTCCAGAGAGGATCTTCCTTAACCAATGGAAGTATGCAGTCGAAATCCTGATGAGATTCGACACGTTAGAGTGCAAGTCCATGAATACACCCATGGAAACGAAGTTGAAGCTATTGGTCGACACTTCGTCAGAATTGATTGATGCCACGCTGTGTAGACAAATCATTGGATCGTTGATGTACCTGACGAACACCAGACCGAATATTTGTTTTGCCATGAACACGTTGAGTCAGTTTCTGGCAGAACCCAAACATGTTCACCTAGTTGCTGCAAAACATGTGATGAGGTACCTTAAGGGTACATAAGATTGTGGTCTCGGTTATGATGGAGATCATGATTTCACATTGAGTGGGTACACTAATTTAGATTGTGCTGGAAGTATCTCTGACAGGAAGAGCACTTCAGGATGTTGTTTCAGTTTGGGATCAGCCATGATCTCATGGCAAAGTAGGAAGCAATCCAGCATTGCTCTCAGTATAGCGGAAGCAGAATACATTGTTGCGTGTTCTGCCAACTGCGAAGCTATATGGCTTCGAAAGTTGTTTGACCTAGAGATGGAAGCAACCACGATCCTATGTGACAACCAGAGCTACACAAAGATGACAGAGAATCCTGTATTCCATGACAAGTCGAAGCACATAGAGATCCGATATCATTACATCCGTGACATGATGCAGAGAGGAGCCATAAAGCTCCAGTACGTTAGCACGGATGAACAGGTTACCAATGTGTTGACCAAGCCTCTATCTCGTGTAAAGTTTGAGCACTTTCGAGATAAGCTTGGTATAGTCCGAAAGGACCTTCCTCGAAAGGGGGAGTAGTGTTGTGATGAGATATATCTAGTACTGTGCTTCCAGCTTAACCGTTGTGACATAAAGCCAGTCTAATTGTTGTGATGAGATGTGCCTAGTACTATGCTTCCAGCCTAACCGCTGTGACGTAAAGCCAGTCTAGTTGTTGTGATGAGATGTGCCTAGTACTGTGCTTCCAGCCTAACCGTTGTGACGTAAAGCAAGTCTAGTTGTTGTGATGAGATGTGCCTAGTACTATGCTTTCAGCCTAACCGCTGTGACGTAAAGAAAGTCTAGTTGCTGTGTTGAGATATGTCTAGCACTGTGCTTCCAGCTTAATTGTTGTGACGTAAAGCCAGTCTAGTACCTTGCTTCTAGCCTTATAGCTGTGACGAAAAGCAAGACGAGTATTGTGCTTCCAGCTTGATTGTTGTGATGGAAAGCAAGACGAGTACTGTGCTTCCAGCTTGATAGTTGTGACATAAAGCCAGTCCAGTATTGTGCTTCCAGCTTGATTTCTGTGACGGAAAGCAAGACGAGTACTGTGCTTCCATCTTGATAGCTGTGACGTAAAGCCAGTCCACTATTGTGATGATGTGTCAACCTCGTGCTGTGATGATGAGCTAGCCTCGTGCTGTGATGATGTGACCAGCCTCGTGTTGTGACGATGATCTATTAGTTTTATACTAATCCATATTGATGCAGATGATGATTTCATTCCTCTGAGAATGACGATGCTACCAATGAGAAAACTTCCGATGATTTATAGATACGCCAATCAGTGTTCCAAGATGATATTGATGATGTTGTCCTCTCACCCACCTGATGTTGTTGATGATGTTGTCCTCTCTCTCGCCTAATGTTGTTGAAGAATACCCTTCTTGTTAAGGGGGAGTGTTGAAATAATGTAACTGCAAAGTGTATTCTAAATTATTATTGTGGAATTATTCATTAGATCAATCCCCTATTGCAGATGGATCATGTCGACTATTGTAAAAGACCAAATCCCCTTTTGCGGATTTGTCAAAACATAATTGTAATAGGCAGAATAAGTCGGCCCCAGAATATATTAAAGGTGGTTATAACCACCCAGATTGAGAAGTCGGCCCTGCCAATGAAGAGACACTTCCACACGTGCCAGAATTGTATAAATAAGGAGGCTAGCGCCTCACTTAGACACACTCACTTGTTCATTGAGAGACAAGTTTCGAAGCTGCAGTTGGAGAAGAGAGAGAGAGAGAGAGAGAGAGAGAGAGAGAGAGAGAGAGAGGCGCATTCTTGGGAGAGGACTTTATGTATTTGTTTGAGTTATCTCCTGGCATTGTATTGGCTATCTATAATAAGGAAGTTTTGTTGGGTTTTCTCCCCCATGAGGGTTTCCCAAGATAAATGATGTGTCTCTTGTGATTGTGTATTTCTCAGTGATCCTATCTTATGCTATTGTTATCTAGTGAAATGCAAAGAACTCTAATAATAGCTTAAACCTTAACATTGACTAGGCTCATAGAGGTTGTGTTGATGAATGCAGCTATGGGAGACATCCTCCAGCTTACAAACCTGTGAGATGTGGAACATAGTAGCTATGTGAGTCTTTCTCTCGGCTTACAAACCTGACAGAAAGCCCCTAAGAAGGGATCGTGGTTCCTGCTTGAGACAGAGCTAGGAACGTAGAGATGACCTCCTCCATGAAGAGAGTGAGAAGAACTCCAGATGATTATCCAGTAGGAAAAGCGATCTGATGAGTTGAACGTGCCTGTGGTTGATCACAAGGTGAACGTGTGAAATCCCAAAGTGTTGGGCACATCATCATGTGAACAGAAATGAAGATGATGTGATAGCCTCCTCTAAGCAGCAGAGTTGATGAGAAAAATCCAGATGATTCTCCTGTGTGAGGCAATGGGAATGGAGATCTGTAGAGTGGACGTGCCTGTGGATGAGGACAGGTGAACATGTGTAGATCTGATCCATCTGTGTAATGCAGTGAGCCAGAGCTATGACATCCCTATGGATGTGCCCCTAGTGGGTGTATCAGATCCTTCACTATATGTTGTTCAAGAGTCAAACCTGCCTGTAACCATAATTGTTATATAAAGAATACAGGTCGACCCCACCTTAATGTGATTAATAATAAATGTAAAAGATAATTAATATTAATATTAATATTAATTATAATAATAATAATAATAATAATATATTATAAACTGACTTAGAGAGGTCGGCCTTGTTGAGCCAATAGACGCCTTTGTTGATTGGACAAGTCTAATATAAGTAAGGGATGATTCCCCATTGTGGAATCATATCTTCCTTGTGAGTTTGGAAATTTCAGCAAACACATCTACTTGGGAAAAGGTGCACACCTCTCTTGGGCGCTAGTCTTCTAGGGTTTGAAGCACCCTCTTGTGTGCTAAGGTTTATCTTGGTGGAGGTCTTTCTCTTGAAGAATATAGCAAAGGATTTGGCTAGATTTTCTTCCCTTGTTGAAAAGGGTTTCCCAGGATACTTCTTGTGTTCTTGTGCATGGTGTTTCTTCTTGTGATCTTGGTTGCTGCAACATTATTGTTTATGGTTAAGTGAAATGCTAAAATGAAATGAACTTCATGCTTAACCTAGCTTATGAAAAATCAACAGGTTGAACATTCCCCCTGACTTTTGCACTAGTCTGTCTAAGCTCACAGAGGTTGTACATTCCCCCTGACTTTTGCACTAGACTGTCTTTGCTCACAAAGGTTGTACATTCCCCCTAGCTTTTACATTAGACTTACATCTTGACTCACAAGATCATATAGCATCTCATTCGTCCTAACTTTTGGTTTGACTCACAGTGGTTGTACGTTCCCCCTGACTTTTGTCAATACTTCACAAGACTGGTTGATTCTCCAAATCTCCCTGGCTAGCCTCAGGGTGGCCCATTTGACCTCTCATTGGAGAATGACTATCGATGCTGCCAAATTTAACAATTTTTACTTGGTCAAATATCCTTTATAACAGCTTTCCTTATTTATGCCCCCAAGTCAAACTTAAGATGGGAGGTTAGAATATACTGGTTAATATTAACTTAGCGGACATTAATTATCCTAATGGTCTGTAATAATGGTTATGGTTAGAAGGTGGCCTTCGAGGGTCATCATTCATATGGTTGTTAGAAGGTAGGCTCATATCATTAATATGGTTGTTAGAAGGTAGGCTAGTGCACTATCATTAATGTGGCAATTAGCTAGAGCTAATCAACATATATATGGGCCCCTTTGTCTATGTTGATTTTACCTGAACCTAGCACCCAACAATTAACTCAAAATAAAATCGCTTTATTTATTAACTACACGGCTAGATTATCAATGAAACATTAGTGAAAGCATTAAAAACAAAAACCAATCACATTGCACAAAGATATTCGGGTAAACAACCCTGGAAAAACCCTTGCGAGAAAACCAGATCTTCTTTTATCAATCCTGGGCTCCCTTCCTGGGATAATGGCCCCTCAGGGGATTATAATGCAACGATAGCCTAGCTCACCTGGCTGTTATCTCCCCTCGCTGCCCCTTTGCACCTTTCCTCAGCCCTGCCCACTCACACTTGGATGAACTCTCTTCACCTACTCAATGAGATTTCCTCACTCTCTTGTGTGTCTCATCCTCTCACCTAGGTTGCCTGAGATTTGACCAAATCAATCACTAACCCTAGATCTCCAAAGTGATCAAAAGTTGAAATCTAATCTCACCTTCACTTTAGATCTAATGACTATGAATTAATCAACTCTCACTTAAGTTACTAATGCCAAAACTTAGGCATCTAACTTAATTAACTAAAAAATCATTCACTTTAAGAAATGACTCATATAGTGAACTTCCTAAGGTTTACTGAGAGGTTACAAGGACGACTTCCATATGCTAGACACCGAACCTATGTGGAAGTACCCGTCCGACGCTAATACATCAACACTCCCTCTTAGCGAGGAAGGTACTTCTGCCACTTGGAGGTGGTTCTATCTTCGCTCTCAAATATGCTACCTTGCCATCTCTGGCTGCTTCCTATAACACCAAAGCTATCCCAACCATCTCGCTCAGACCTATCTACGAAGACTTTCCTCTGATCATGCTCTTAGAAGCCTCCTGCTCCTAAGCATCCTACATGGGCATCTCATACCATGACTTCTTCTGGACAGTCTTGGAAGGTTGACTCCCTCTAAGTTGCTCAACCTTCAGAACTACATGCTCCTTGTCCTCTACCACTTTGTTGTGATTGCCATTGCTCGCATAGGCTGGCCCTTTAGCCTATACAGGTTGCTCTCTCTAACTCCAAAGAAAACTACTTTGTCTGAGCTAGATCCTTTGGGCATGATCAACGCCTGTCCATCTCGGAATATGATCTCATAGCCCTTCTTCACAATCGGCCCTTCTTCACAATCGTTGAGACAAAGAGCACACTCCCCCTGAGTTATGGCACCCATACAACATTTATCACTCTCAATATGCCTCCTAACTCCATCCAGAATGGCATTGTTCCAGATCCCAGCACTGCATCCTTGGTCCCCATACCAAGTTCTACATACAATTCTGAGTCAGGCTTTGTGAAGCTCTTGAACACCTCTCGTGTTCATGTTATATGACATGTGGCTCCACTATCTATCAACCATGCACCAGCTGATATGGTGCCCAAGGTAGTCTAGGAAACAAGAGCTCTAATTGCTAAAACTTCTTGGCAAACTCATTCATCTAAGCCTTTCTCGACACAACTACGGTTGTATCTCGTTTCCACCCTTCTTCTTGTTCGAACATTGACATGCATAGTGCCCAAACTTGTGACATGCAAAGCACTTGACTTTGATTGTGTCCTTCTTCTTGCCGTCACCATTGGCAATCTTCTTACCATTCTTTACCTGGATGGCAAGAGCTACATTCTCATCATCAACCTTGTGCTTGCCACCATTCAGCTTTTCAATCCAAATTTCCTCCTGAACAAAGCCATCCCACAACCTTAACCAATCAAGGAGCTTCTCTCATGCCACGACCCCTTTGATGAACGGTGTCCATTCCTTCCTGAACCCTTTGAGCATTGTCCTCACCAACTCTTAGTTATCCACTACTTCCCCAATTACTGCCAATTCATCCCAAACCTGTCGAATCCGATTGAGATAAGTCGTCACCATATATGATCATATCATCTTCGTGTCTCTGAGCTTCTCCCTCGGCACCATCTTGCAATTCTCTTTCTTGCTTTGATACAAGCTCTTCAGAGCCTCCCTGGTTGTGTTCTTTCCTGATAACTAAGGGATCAAGTGATCCTTCATTCCGTCTAGGATTATACACTTGGCTTTCACGTCCTTTAGCTTATGGGCGACCAAGTCTTTTGGATCTGTTGGTGGGGCCACAATGGAGTTGGGAAACTCCCAAATGTCGTTCTCCATCAACACTAGCATAATCCTCTCCTTCCAAGGACTGTAGCTGGACACCCCATCCAACATGTCTTCAAATCGCAATCCCGTAGCTGCAATCTCAGCAACCTATTAAAAACTCAAAATTGGACTTCCTGACCCTGTTGCCCAATCCTGTCGTTTGCTGCCCAGACCCCTGCTCGAGGCTGCTCAGGGCTACCCGCAACCTCCTACTGCTGCCCAAGTCCTTTTCTGGGCTGCCTAAAGCCTTTTTGGGTGCTTCCCATCTATCTCAACCTGCTACCTGGGGGCTGCCTAGAACTCCCTTGGTTGATATGGGCTACCCAGCCCCTGCAATATGTTGTTGGCAACTTGTTGACTTGGCAACTACTAGATGTTTAGTTGGTTAGTCTGGCTGCTAGCTCGCCCTAACTTTTCTGGCGGCTACAGCAATTTGTGGTGGTTGTTCCCTTGTTGTCGTCACCTCCTGAACATGTTCCTTTTACTTGTCAGTTGAAGCTCCCAACTGTCACCACCTCCTCAACTACCACTGCAACAGACAACAAACGACTTGTGTTGTCCGCTTCAATCTCTCTAGCTCGATCTACTTAGTCGATAGTTGCAATAGTGCCCGCAGCCAATCTGTCGCTTCTTGTTGTCAGTCGTCCTCTTTCACGCACCGGCTATTTCCTCTGTCGACAACCTCAACGCATGTCGGTTGTTGTCCCACACGTCCAATCGACGACTTCAACTTTCTCTTGCCACCCTCACTTCTGATCTAGTTGGCTTCCATGTGAATTGTTCGGATCTGTTGCTAACCACACCGCTCAGCCATCAAATCCTTTCCCTATCCACTCAGCCCATGTGCTTGCACTCTCAGTTGTCTACTACACCACGTCCTCAGCTGCAACTCCTCGATCAGTGTTGTCGGGTGAGCTATTACCTACACCCGGCTCCAACCCTAGCACCTACCTCACGCCTAACTATTATGATCTCCCTTTGACTGCTCGATCGTCCTCTCACTATTTGACAGCTTGGATCCTCAGCATCAGCACATTGTCACTTATGTCGACCGAGCATTCCTCTGCAGCAGTCGTTCCTACCAGCCACGATCTACAACTAGCAGCCCATCCGCCAATCCCTTTACCCAGCCAGTCTCTTCCACACTCGGACTTGCCTCACGTCCAGCTTACTCTGCGATCCATTGCTTCATATGTGCTTTGTAGTTGTCGATCGTACGTCATACAAACCGTACGAATTGTACAGCGACTATGTACGTGCAGTTTCCTTTTTCTTAATTTCTTCTTTATTTTCTAGGTTTACCCAGTAGCTATTTTTTTTTGTATAAAAAAATTTCTTGCAGACAAAATAAAATTTCTCTTGCTGCTATATCTTGATCCTGTGCAAATCTAGCTTCCTAGTCAGAGTCTAGGCTCTAATACCATGTTGATTTTAGCTGAACCTAGCACCCGACAATTAACTCGAAATAAAATCGCTTTATTTATTAACTACATAGCTAGGTTATCAACGAAACATTAACGGAAGCATTAAAAACAGAAACCAATGACATTGCACAAAGATACTCAGGTAAACACCCCTGGAAAAACCCTTGCAGGAAAACCAGATCTTTTATTAATCTTGGGCTCCCTTCTTGGGATAATGGCCCTTCAAAGAATTACAAAGCAGCGATAGCCTAGCCACCTGGCTGCTATCTCCCTCGCTACCCTTTGCACCTTTCCTCAACCCTGCCCACTCACACTTGGATGAACTCTCTTCACCCACTCAATGAGATCTCACTCTCTTGTGTGTCTCATCCTCTCACCAAGGCTGCCTGAGATTTGACCAAATCAATCACTAACCCTAGATCTCCAAAGTGATCAGAGACTGAGATCTAATCTCACCTTCACTTTAGATCTAACGGGTATGACTTAATCAACTCTCACTTAAATTACTAATGCCAAAACTTAGGCATCTAACTTAATTAATTAAAAGATCATTCACTTTAATAAATGACTGATAAAGTGAACTTCCTAAGGTTCACTGAGAGGTTACAAGGACAACTTCCACATGCTAGACACCAAGCCTATGTGGAAGTACCTATCCGACGCTAATACATCAACAGCCTGTACAAAAAACACACCAAGGTTTTACACTGGGCAATCATGTAATGGAAGATCTTGTTCAGAGTGAAGTTTTCTACCCCATGAGGGTTTCTCCACCACGCATACAGCATCTATAATGGATATGTGATTCCACAAAATGTTGGCACAGACATGATTTTCAAGTTATTGTAGCCGATAACAGGGTTTCTATTCAGATCATTTTTTGTTGCAGGCACACACCTTCTGTGGCTTGAATTGCCTCAGTTTTTTTACTTAGAGCCAACCCCCTTCTAGCTTCCAGCCGACCTACAAGGGTGTTTTGTCTTAGAATATTTTCACCAGTTTTTTAAGCAACAGACAAAGATTTCAAGCCAGATTTCTAGCCTATCTTTGCATGATTTTCAGAGGTGATTTTGTGTTGATAGAATCAATTTATGCTAGTTTTCGGACAGTTTTTCCAGAGATTTTTTTTTCTCTGATTGAATGTTTTACTGTTGTTTGAGTTAATTTCTGTTGTAACAAATCAATCCATCGTTTGGAAGGTATCTGTTTTTTTCCTGGAAGCAGGAATTTTCTCTTTTCTGTATGACTGTTGCATAAATTGCATCTATTTTCAGACAAGGATGTTTTTGATGAACTTCGTAATGAAGTTGTTGTTCTGCAAGCTATTGATGCCACTCAGCAGAATACCATTGCTCAGCTTCGAAATCAATTCACTGAAAAAGTAAGGTTAAATTTTGCAAGGAGAACCCTTTATTATTTGGGGGGGTCCACTTCATGTGCTCCGCTCAGACATTCTGCATTTTTGGCTGTCAGTTTGACTGGCACAAAATTGCATCTATTTTCAGACATGGATATTTTTTATGAACTTTGTAATGGTGTTGTTATTCTGCAATCTATTGATGCCACTCAGCAAAATACCATTGCTCGGCATCGAAATTTGAGATCAATTCGCTGAAAAGGATAAGACCATCCTAAATTTGTGTGCTCTCCATAAGAATCTGGTACAAAAAGTTAGAGATTTTAGAGGTATGAAAGATCAATTCATGGATAGTGTTCAAAACCTGACTCATTATTTTGATAAAGATTCAAGTCTTGTTGCTGGTCTTGGTAAAAGGTATCATGAAAATGTTGATAATTGGACCTTGCATATTAACAAGATGGAAGAAACCCTGAACCTTATCAGCCACAATATCATGAATGAATTCAAGATGAAGAAAGAGCTACTTCACACACTTCAAAAGGATACGTAGTCTTCTTTTAGTACCACTTCTTCTCTTGCACTTGTGGCCACTCGAGAGCAATATTCTCCTATTGTTGACTCTGAGAAGGAAGAATTTCTTAAACAGCCTTCTCCTGGATTTAAGAAGCATACCAGAGGCTTTGGTTCCAAACTACTCTGTCAGATAGCTTATACTAGTAGCATACTTAGTAAGAAAGAACAGGGGATTGTAAATCCTATTGAATTTGAGATGAGACCAGTTCGTGCAGGCCATGAATACATTTCGACTTCATCACCATATGAAAGTCGCCCCTGGTCAATATTTTAAGGAGTTGGGGGATTCAGCAGCTTAATATTGCTGTAATTCTTTAGCTCACCAATTTTTGGCGCCAATGCCAGGGAGTGCGAGGAAGAAAACACTTCTGAATTAGAACTCCACTGTGAGAGAAGAAGATATCTGGAATTCCCGAATGTTTCCCTCTGCAGTGGTCTTCTTTTCTGCATTTTGTTGCTTGTTTTGAAGTTGAATGCATGCATCAACGTAGAGATAAGTTAAGTTGTTTTTTACCCAAATCTGATAACCCCAGTGCAAGACAAGCAAAACGTAGTTCACAAGAACAAGAGGGAATTCCTGAGTTAGCTAATGAAAACCAAGAAGTGAAGTCCGAAGGATTTCTTGAAGGATTCTTTAGACAAACTGTTATAGGGAGTGTTGAGAAACTTGAGATCAAGCAAGAAGGGTTAGTTGCTGCTGAGAAATCAAAAGACTTTGAATTGTCTGCATTTTCTCTAGGGCTTCTTTCTCTGTTTACAATGGCACAAGAAAGCGCAAATAAGGAACCAGTGGTGTTTGAGTTTCCCATTCAAGAAACAGAAGATGAAGTAAAAATGAAGAACATCAATCCAACTATCTTTCCTCACTTCCGTGAGATGGCTATAGATTCTAGAAGACCCTGATACCCTCCTCTTAGATTTTGAAGTCCTCTACACATCCTATGATTATAAGACTGATGCTCAGAAACTTAAACTGTTTCCTTCTACTTTGAAGGAGACAGCATACCGATGGTTCATGGGCCTTGATGGAAATAGCATCTGTACATGGGAGCAAACAAAGAACCTATTCACAAGGAAGTATTGGGAGTATTGTCGAGCAAGAGACACCAGGGATGAAATTGTCTAGCTAACCTAGGGAGAAAATGAGTCCTTGGAAGACTATGCTGAGAGCTTTCACTTCAGTTATAGGAGGCCCACTAACTGCCAAATAGATGAAGACTCCTTTGAAATAGTACTCTTGAGGGGAGAGAGAGATGAATGGATGGAAGCTTTAAATCTGATTGCAGCTGGAGACATCTCCAAGTGCTCTTATGATGAGATAAGGAATATTTTTAAGAACTATTCAAGTGCTACTATAAGAATGAATAAGGGTCTAAGAGGAGTTGTTCCACAACCCTCAAAAGCTACAGCTAAATTGAGTAAGATGGAGATTGGAAATTTATTGGAGGATATGAGGGCAGATATATCATATCTTGCATTAGTTGGTAGTGCAGTTTGATACTCTGGCAGGAGGCACAGGAGGCTCTGGCAGTTCTCTGTCCAAAATGTACCAAAAAGCATGCTCACCATCATCACTAAGCCAGCTTCGTTTAGGGAAGGTGGTGGCAAATACCTTGCCACCCATCATCACTAAGCCAGCTGAAGAGGAGCAGCTACATAATTCACTTCCAATTCCTCAAGATCAGCCACAACAACTTTCTGCTCAGCAAGAACAAAACAAACCAAAAGACAGTCCACCTTTTCCCAAAAGATTAGAACAGAGTGAGACAAACCCTCAGCCAGATTTTGACTTATTAGGAAAACTTCAGAACTTATGTGTCAAAATTCCTCTGATCCAAGCAATCAAAGATGTTCCTATAGACAGCAAAGCTGTTAGAGATCTATGCCTAAAGAAACAAGGAGGAAGAGGAAAGATTCACAGACCATCCATGTCATAGATCGACTTGCTGATCTTATGCTGGGGAAAGTTCTTACTCCCAAATATTCCGATCCAGGCAGCCCTGTAGTAGACATCCACATAAGCAATCAGCTGATAGCCTGATACAAAACACTTTGATTAACCTAGGAGCAGCCATCAATGTCATTACTAAAGAAACCATGGAAAAACTAAAGCTCCAAAAGCTACAAAGGCAAACCCCTACTGTTCTCCAGATGGCTGACTGATACACTGTTAAGCCAGAAGGGATGCTGGAGGACACTGTGGTCTCAATAGATTCATGGGAGCACCCTCCAGACTTCATGGTGCTACAGACAAAATCTAGACTCGGTGACTGTCCTTTGATCCTTGGTAGAGCTTTGTTGGCAATAGTTGATGCTTACAATAGTTGTAGATAAGGAGATATGACTATCACTCATGGTCAACCTCTCAAGAAACTCATTTTGTATCCTCCAGCTAAACCATTCCTAGAGTCTGAGGAACTAGTTTGGGTTGATCTGAAGGAAGGGGATGCACTATTTAGAATCGTTTCCCAACCTATTCTTACAATTGATAAAGCCTTGGCACCGAAAGATCTTGATGGAGACATGATGATTTCCAACTCTATACAAAACCTTTACCCCCAGAAGTCCAAATTAGGGAGTGTCCTCCAAAATCTGACAAGGATGAACTTCTGAAGAAGAGTCAATGACAGCTACAGTACCAAGAGGAATTTGCAAGTATAAGTGGCTTGACTAGCATTACATACTTGGATGATATCTTTACTACTAAACTCTCAAACCCATTGATCATTACAATAGAGATCTTTCCAGGGAAAACATTAAACATCAACAACAAGAGCTAGTGGACTTACTTCAAATCCATAGCACTGCTTTTGCTTGGGAAGTTGGGAATACCAAGACATAGGGACCCCAACATCTGCAGACATCATATCCATATCGCTGATAACTTTCACCCAATCCGACAGCCTCAACACCGAATGAATCCTACCCTTAACGATATTGTTAAAACAAAGATGCAGAAATTGTTAGATGTTGGTTTCATATACCCTATTTCTGACAGTGAGTGGGTTTCCCCACTGGTCATTGTCCCTACAAAAGGAGGAAAATGGTGAGTGTGTGGCAACTACCGGGTGCTCAACAAGGCTACCCAGAAAATCACTTTCCCTTTCCTTTTATTCACCAAGTACTAGATGCCTTGTCCAAGAAGAAATACTTTTCCTTCCTTGATGATTTTAGTGGCTACAACCAAATCCAAATTGCTCTGGACGACCAGGATAAAACAACATTTACTTGCCCGTGGGGTACCTTTGCCTTTTGGCTTATGTAATGCCTCTGCCACATTCCAAAGAGCTGCCTTCAACATCTTCTCAGATTTAGTCCATGACTGTGTAATGCCTCTGGGGTACCTTTGCCTTTTGGCTTATGTAATGCCTCTGCCACATTCCAAAGAGCAGCCTTCAACATCTTCTCAGATTTAGTCCATGACTATGTAGAAGTCTACAAGGATGACTTCACAGTATATGGCAATTCTTACAAAGAAGCATTCGCTAATCTGAAAAGTGTGTTGCAGCATTGCCAAGACATGACGGCAATGAGAAATGTTTTATGCTGATGAATGAGGGAATAGTATTATGACACATTGACATCACATCTCCAGTGAAGGCATTGAAGTTGACCCTGCCAAGATATTTGTTATTCAAGAATTACCTATCCCTTAAAAGCAACCTAATGTCCATATTCTGGAGCAGATTGGTTATTACAAAAGATTCAATCTTGATTTCAATAAAACTGCAGCACCTTTGTTTATCCTTCTTACCAAAGATGTTGAATTTCTTTGGACTACACAATACCACAAAGCTTTCGAAACCTTGAAAGCAAAACTAATCTCAACCCATGTATTAAGGGGTCCTAATTGGGATCTACCTTTTAACATTCACAGTAATGCTTCATAAAGAGCCTTAGGTGTTGTTTTAGGACAACAAGATGCTGTTGAAAAGTATGCCATTTATTACATCGACAGAAATCTTTCTCGAGCTGAGTTAAACTATATTGTTACTAAGAAGGAATTCCTTGCAATAATATATGCCATCAATAAATTCCAACACTACATCACTAGATACCTTATCTTTGTTCATACAGATTATTCTACTATTAGGTATATTATGAATAAACTTGTTATTAGTGGTCGAGTTGTTAGATGGTTGCTTTTATTGCAAGAATTAGATCTGACTATACTTGACAGGCCTGGCCGAGAAAATGTGGTTGCAGATTTCTTGTCTCGATTAGAAAACAGCCCAGAAGAAGGCCTTGTAGATGACATTTTTCCCTATGAGCACTTGTTTGTTGTGTCATTGCAAACCCCTTGGTTTGCTAACATTGAAAACTATCTTGTTGCTGGAAAGTTTCCTCGGTGCTTCTCTCATAAAGAACATTGCAGAATCATCAAAAAAAGTGCTCCATACAGTTGGATTCAAGGGCATATGTTCAAGATGGGACCTGATCATGTATTCTGTCATTGCCTACATGAGAATGAAGTTTATGACATGCTTTTTGCCCGTCATCATGAACCATATAGAGGTCATTGTACCGCCAAAAGGACTGCTCCTAAGATTCTGCTGTTGAGATTTGGGTACCTTGGAAAGTGGTCCCCTTGTGTTTGTGAGTCTCTAAACACAAAGGGGGAGATTATATACCTTGTACTTTACCTTTATGTTCTAATTTCACTTTGACTTAAGAGATTTAAGTCAAAAGTGAAATTTTGTCACTTAAGGCAAAAGTGACATTTTATTCACTAGGTGGGTGAATGAGGGGACATAAAGTGAACTTAGGGAACTTAACCCAAAGTGGGTTTTGAGTTGAGATACTTTTGGAGAGATCTCAACCATGGATTAGAGATGGCTTGGAGTGATCCTAGCCATTCATCTTTTAGGTTTCCTTATGGAGGCTCAAGAGGGGCACAAGGGGCAAAGGGAGGCTCATTCACTCATATGTTCACCAAGAGAGTTGGGAGAGGAGGATGGAGGCATTAGATGAGGGAAGCTTGGGCGCCTCCTTCCATGGAGGGCTCATGGAGGCTTAGACCCTCATTTATTTGTGATGATTGTTCTTGCTTTGAGGAGGGTGCACTTGAGAAGGAGGGCATTTGCTTAGCATGCACTAGCTACACTTGGAGGATTGCAGATCTGTCAGATTCAGCATGGAGGTGGCACACAACAGCTTGTTTGTGTGCAAGGGTTTCTTCATCTGAGGTCAGAGGCTCAAGGGCGCATTGTTTCAGTGGATAGCCGATAGAGCAACAAGGAAAGAGGGCACACTGAGCTTGGGTGCATTTCTCTTCTTGGAACTCCAAAACATCTCGAGAGGAGTTGCTATTGTATCAAGTTTCATTGTGTTTACATACTTGTTGTATCTCATGCTTTAGACATCACTTATATATAGTATATACCTTCATTCTAAACTGGTTTTCCCCGGGGGGGTTTTATCCAAGGTCATGTTGACCAAAAATACTTGTGTCCAATTTTCATGTATGCTTAGAGTTTAGATCAGCATTTTAGAGTTGTAAAGATCTAGAAGAGTGTTATTTGTTTTGAGTATATTGCATGTGCTAACCACCGGTTACGAAAACACTTGCAAGGGCACCTCAAAAGACCACTTAACCATCAAATTATGAGCAGAAAAGTACTTGACTGTTTGCGGTCATAAAACAGCAGCAAAGGACAGTTTTGGAGACTAAACTTAGAGCTAAATTTCAGGTCAAAGACAGACCTGTTTTGGCAGCCTCATAGGAACTCAGTTTTCTTCATCTGCATGACAGGGACTATTGGCCAACTTTTCATAAAGATGCTAGGGAATATGTCATCAAATGTAATAAATGTTAATAAATGGGCAAGGCTACTCAAGCTGATGAGATGCCTCTACAGCCACAAGTTTCCTTGGAACCATTTGACAAATGGGGCTTCAATTTTGATCCTTCCAACCAGCAGCACTTTATTTTGGATTAATTTTGATCCTTCCAACCAGCAGCACTTTATTTTGGATTGCATTAATTATATTTCAAAATGGGTGGAGGTAAAGGCATTGCTCGATGCCAAAGAAGACAAGGTAGCTGAGTTTTCATATGGGAATATCTTCACTAGATTTGGTGTTCCGCATGAGATAGTGACACATCAAGGCCCCCAATTCACTTCACCAAAAGCATTGGGGAAATAGGTTTGCTGAAGCAATTTGGGCCTACAACACAACTGAGCAAACCAACATTGGCTTTACTCCTTATAAACTAGTGTATGGAAAAAATGTTCTGCTGCCCATCGAATTTGAGATCAAAACTTTCCTAGCAGCATTAGAATTGGGACTTTTCTTCAGCCCAAAAAGAGCAAGTTCACCAGCTCAATGCTTTGGATGAGATTCGACAGTAAGCACTTTTTCTTACAGAAGTAGTTCAATGCCAAAAAATTCATTGGTATGATCGCTTTATCAAGGCCAAGCAGTTCCAAATGGGTGATCAGGCACTGCTTTATGACTCTAGATTAAAGGATTTCAAGTGAAACATCAAACCAGATGGCTTGGTCCTTACAAGGTTGATACACTCTTCAACAATGGTTTTGTCCAAATACTTATCATTGATGAAGAAAGGACTCCACTTCTCATCAATGGCCACAGACTGAAGCTTTACAAGAATCCTTTGACCAAGGAGGAGTTTGTGTCTGCTCTATAAGGTCAAGCACACAGCATTTAAGTGTGACTGAGGACATCCCTGCCCTCAAAACAGAGTAACACCTTCCTTAATGCCATCTCATAAAATAAATAAATAAATAAAACAAAAACCAAAAAAATAATAATAGTTATTATGAATGAAAACCCTGCTTGGGCATCATAAGAAAAAGGAGTTCTAGAACCAAGTTGCTAGTGAGTTCTCTGCACAAAACAATTTCCTGTGCTGAAATCCCCTTCAGGAGCACCACTGGACAGTGGATAACTTGAAAACCAGCCTGCTGGCAAGTTCTCCACTGCAAAAAGAAGAAAAAAAAGAGACACAATATATGGACACCAAAAGATGAACCAGAGCAGCACTTGTATCACTTCCTTTCATTTCAATTGTTGTTCAACTTTCAACGGCATTCTAGCTTGTATTTGCTTCAGCATTCATGCATTGTTATCGATTTGTTATTGCTATAGAATTTCCCCACACCTGTTGTTGCTGCTACAAAATCTTCCTACACTTGTCGTTGTTGCAGAATTTTCACGCACTTGTTTTTTCTGCTATAGAACTTTCCTTCGCTTGATATTGCAGCTGCAGAATTCCATCTATTTCTTTCACTACTTCCAAATCCTGATAGCTACAGGTATCATTCTCCACATCTTCTTTGCAATGTTGTTGAATTACCTTTGCATATTTTATTCTTTGATATTATGTGATGGCAACATATGTCCACTCCATCCCCAGCCTCTCTTTATTTATCCTATATATTTCCCACCATCCCACCCTTTTCCTTGGCCATTATTTCATTCTTTGTTGCCCACAGTGGGCCACATCTTCAGTTGGGAGGAGGTTCATTAGCTTCCGTTATGCCAAACTGATGAATTCCCTCACTCCCGATCATTTCTATCTAGTCATCAGCAAAGGTATACATTAACCTTTGCCAAATCTATTGATGAATGACCATTAAGAAGCTGACGTGATGGCCACTGATTGACTGAGATATGACAGTTGACGGGTTGATAACGATTTTAATGCTGCATAGTCGAAAATGACGTGGGAATTAATACCGCTACTCATGAGCAGTTATGGAAACTAAATTAACCAGGCCCTAAGTAAGATTTGCCAGTGTCCTGATCTCTGCTGTAGATTTCAATTGAGATTTTAGATGTGTAGAAGGCAATGGGGGATTTTAAATTCCATAGCACAGCGCTGCAGAGTCACTTATGCCAATTGAACTCAGCATTGAAGAGCTCACAATGTAGGGTTGAGGCGGAGATATGGAGGGATGTTGCCATAGAACTGTTGAATTGTAGACAAGACAAAATTCACCCACAAAAATGGGTGGAGGACTTAACAAGCGTAAGCCTGCAGACATTGACCTTGTCCACAGCAATCCTACAATGCTATGTATCTTTGAGAGAGCGGGATGGATGACGTTCTTCAGGGGACTTTAGGGGCATAATGATGCAATTGCTCTAGAATTTGCCCAGCAGCTCCAAGGCAATGCCACCACAGTTCGTGGATTGGTTGTTGAGGTCACCAAGGAGTCCATCTCGCAAATGATTGGCCTATCATCCACAAGGGAGAAATGGTTCAAAAGCAAAATTGAGGCTCATGAAGCCAAGAAGAGCTTTTTGCATGCTAGAGAAACGGTTGTGGATACACAAAAAGGGGTTAAACGAGAAATGTTGCCAAGACCATGGGATGAGGTTGCCTTGCATGTCATTCAATATATCACTTGTGAAGGCAGGCACAACATCGTACTTGCTTACCATTTCAAGTTGCACTTGAGACACCAACAACTTATCAACATTTCAATTTTCCTATTGCAAATTTGCAATCAATACACAAGATGTCTGCAGAGGTTCAGTTGGATCGACAGGTTCCCTTGGTGCACCATGGGTTAATCAAGCTTTTAATTTCGGATGCCCTATGAAGGAAACAACCATATTTGACTTGGGAGTGGTTCACCAGCACCTAAGCTAAATAACTCAGAAGGGCTCCAGTTCAAGAACAAGAGGTTGTTGTGGAGGAGGCCATAAAACCTACACCTATAACTGCAGAGTTTTCACTTGTGGCTGTTACTGCAAAGCCAATGCCCGCTTCTGCAAAGGCCGCAGAATCCAACAACAACACACAAAGAAGAAGCAAGCAAAGGGTTCCTCGTCCTGCTGGGGAACCAAAATTTAAAATTCATAAAGTTACTAGAGAGCATTCTTCAACGTACGTTATGGAACCTACAGAGATTGAGGATTCTCTTCAATGGGAGGAGTTTGTTACCCCACCAGGGTTCGGGGTTTCCTTTGTTGAGGAAAAAGGAGACATAAGTATTCATACTATTGAATGGGTACAGCCTATAAAAAGAGAATTCCACAACCTACACCAACCACTGAGGTTGAAGAATTGATGAAACAGTTGCATATCGCCTACGCTAAAACTGCGAAGTGGAAAGCAATTGATTAGGCACGAAAAGAAGTTGCCGTCTCTATTCAAGAACACCAACAGGGAATGAATTCATTGACTGAGAAATGTGCTCTCACTTCTTTTGAATATTCTCATAGCTTAGAGTCATTGATAAATGAGAATGCTAGTTTAAAAACAGAAATGGTTAAGCAGCTGGAGCCTGGAACAAACCGAGGAGAAGGTTGATGAAGTAATATGGTTGACAGCCATGTGTGACCAAATAGTTGAGTATGTTGATAAGATGCTAGCTTGCAAGCTACTTGCAATGCTTTGCTTCTTAAGGAGCAGCCATATAAGTTTATGATTGACAGATGTGTTTCCCAACAGAATGTGGATATTCAGAATCTTTGAAAATTTTGTAAAGTTTATTTTGACAACGCCCCAGAACAACAAAATTTATGGTGTTAACTTTATATGCACAATAATGTGTTGCCCCAAATGTTTAGATGGTCTCCAAATCCCTATGTTCAAGACATGCAATTAAGGGCCTTCATCTCCTAGCTACAAAATGAGCAAACGAGATTTGAGAAAACGAAAAAGTATAAAGCTGATGAGATGGAGATTGAATTTAGGATGAGGGGTGAAAGCATCAAACCGACTAAAGTTTGGATGAATCTTGTATATTTAATAATAGATCATGTAGCATTCCTTGTGCTGGAGAGAAGGCAGTTGAAGGTAGCCTTGCTCTGCAGCAAACTGATCAAAACCTCCCATCAATATGAGTTGCTATAAAGTGTTGAAATGAGATGGATGGAACTTCCCGAGAGGCTACAAAGAAGAGAGCCCCATTCATTGCCAAGACTTAGGACAACTATCTTACGAGCTGAGTTATATATTAAAGGACTGTGTCAGATCACATTCAACTGAATAGGTTTGAGATTCTGATTTCCACTTTTGTTGCATCCCATTCCTTATTATAGAGGGTCTGGAAAGCCTAACATTGCTAATGAAAGGATGAGGTGGAAAGAGATTATCAAGGTGGAAAGGAGGGCATGACCCATTTTGTTTTTTATGACTTTAAGGATGAGTGTTTTATTGCACAAAGTGTTGTTTTATAGCCAGGGCAACTAGCAGTTATATTCAAATTCACATTCAGAGGCAAAAGCATAAATAAAAACAGATGCTAAAGCACAAGCTAAAAATGAGGAAAAAGAAATGGAAGCAAGAGCCAAGACAGACACGGAGGAGGAAGAGGCACAGAGAGAAGCACAAACAAAGGCAGAGGTACAAATGGAAAATGAAGCAAAAACAGAAACAAAGAGAGAGACAGAGGCAAAGGCAGACCTACAGGATGTTACCATAGCTAAGGAACTATAGTCAATTTCTACAATAGATGATGAAGGCAGTGCTCCACATTAATAAGGACAATCAGAAAAAGCCAACTGAAACCCTTCAGTTGGGAAGTATGATGAGCCCCAGAATTGGCCTATTTTGCTCATCTTTTTATGACCATTCACCGCCTAGAAAACCTTGAACATTGCCACCATGAAGCTCAATATCCATTGTTGGACCAGTTTTGTAGCCATTAATAGTTTATTAGTTAATTACTTACAAATGGTTATTTTGGTAGAATGTTTTGAGAATTTGTGTTAAAATATCTCAGTTTTCATCTATGTTGATGAATGTGTGTTACTGATAAGTTTGTTGAAAAGTCATGAATGATATTCTTACTTGCTACGGAGTGCACAATTGCTACAAAATGATTATTTATTCATTTCATCGGCATAGAGAATCTTTCACCATCACTTCTGTGCATTCGTCTAAGTTATAAATCAAAAGGCTAAACATGTTGCAGATAAGATAATTTTATTAATGTCCAACAAATGACCACAAAAGTAGGTCAATGGGACTGAAGAAAAACAGCAAGTATGAAGACAATGTGGGAGTGCAAGCACAACTCCTAGATAATGTGGAAAATAACATAAAAAAATAAACCTAGAGTAGTACAGCCTCAAAACACATGTATATGACCATGACCAAAGGTACTGTGATCCAAAATATAAGTGTGTATGTCCAAGATTGAATGTGGACAACTCAAGAGTCTGTCAAGAGAGTGAGAGAGAGGTCTGACGATGAGACTAATGATGTCAAGGTCTCTCGAGTCTGTTGGCCGAGAGCGAGGGGGGCGAACTCGACACTGGCTCACTATCGAAGTCTTCAAGAACCATCGGAGCATCCAATTGTATGATCTTGGGGGGGATGTATGGGCGGGGGATACTCCTAGCAATCTGAGGTCGAAAGAAAGAAACTTTGGATAGATCTCCAACTGCCCCTCTAGATCTGGGAGGTACTTTGTATGACGAGAGGCGCCCTGCTCTGGATCTATCTGGAGTTGATCCCTCTAACTCTTTAGGGATGTATGGACTGATGCACAGTTTGACATCTCCGAACCGATCTCAATGATTTCTATCAGTCCCCCAAAGGAGGAGGTTGAGGAGAGACACGAGGTCTCAACAATCTACTGTCTGGTGCACTCTAGGACTCTGCCCATCACTTGTTGCTACGATCTAATGAATCAACATGAAAGTAGGGGGTGATCGTCCTAGTCATCCCAAGGCGAGGCATAGCATGCAGGAATTGAGATCTATGACTGAAAATCTCCCTAATGAAGAGGGAAAGGCACCTCCAGTCCTGGTACCAGAAGAAAGTAGAGAGGAAGCGCCCCAAGTCCCTATAGAGGCAATGATAGCGTCCTTTGATCTTATAGTATAAACAACACCTAAAGATAAGATGCATCTCTGTCTCCGACTCCTATAGGTGGGACATCTGGCAAATCCTATCAGATCGTGGTTATCATGGTCTGTCTTGCTCCGGAGTCGATGAGAACCGACCCAGAGTTGTCCCAAAGGAATCCTAAACGAGTGCATCAAATGCCTATGCGTATAAGGGAGGGGGGCAATGATGTCATCCTGCAGCTCCAAAAAATGTTCTAGATAGAAGGACATCTTCAGGCCCAAGCGCATCTGAGGTGAGGTCCAAGTGACTTGAATGTACAATCTATAGATGTCCTCTCTGATAGCCCGATTCAGTACATGTCTAGTCAACAAGAGATGGTGTGGTGCATCAAGGGAAAAATTGAACAGGGGAAGGCACTCCACGGAGATGGTCATCATCTAGAGAAGGCGAGAGTGATACTCCTACCTCGCACTTTGCTCCTCGGATGCTCTTGCTTTGGATCACCCCTTAGTCCATGCACGAGGTTGGTTCTTAGAGGCGTCGTTGGTAGAGTCTAAAAGACCCAACTCTATGAAGGAAAGAAACCAAGCAAAAAATTACCTCAAGGCAGAATGGGTGGACACCAAACTCTGCCTAAATAATGGGCTGCAGAACCGTCCACTTGCAACGGATGATGCGCCTAAGAAGCAAGGTTTGGACTCTCTCCATACTGGCCCAATCTATCTGTAACAAGCTCGACCCCCAGATCTCAAAGCCATAGAGAATTGTGGATCTAATAATCGCCTCCATTAAGTAGAGTTTGGATGAGATGTCCTAAAACTGACCCAGGAAGCACTATCTCTCGATGAGGGCCAGGGAACCGCACCCTCTACTAAACCAAGGCTGAAGGGCCTACCGCATACCAAAACAAGGCCCTGTGAACTATACTCCCAAGTAAGTGTAAGTCGTGGTGATCTCAATCTTTGCCCCCCCCTAGGGTATTAGAAATGTAAGTCTGAAAGAGATCTCTTCGATGCATGGAAGATCAAAACCTTGGTTCTACCCAAGTTGATCGTCGACTGTCGAAGGTCACAAAAGATGGCCAAAGTGTTGATTTGTCTTTGCAATCCCTCGAGAGTAGAGGCCAACAAGACCAAGTCGTCAACGAATAGGAGCAAGAAAATCAACACCTGATGTAGAAGACAGCCATCCCCCTCCTAGATGTGCTCATGGAGGAAGAACTCTATTTCAGCAATATATATCCTGAAGAGGGTCAACGAGAGGGGGCACCCCTGTTTTACCCCAATGCTACTATGAATGAAATCGAAAAGGTTGTATGCCATCCTGAGGTGTCCTGAAACTGCATCATACATCCTCATGGTGGCTACCAAGAGGGTCTCAAATATGCCAATGTCCCAGAGCCTCTGGAATAATGCCTCCCTCAAAACTGTGTCAAACGCTTTCTGGAAGTCTACAAAGCAACTATAGACCTTCGAAGAGCAATGACGACCCTCCTCAATAATGGCTCAAATTGTGAAGATGTGGTCAATCGTTCGGTAGTCTGGGCGAAAACATGCATGTCCTCTAGCCCTAAGATGTCTATTGTCCATCTCCTCATAGAGCCACTGGTGTAAGACTATGACGTAGAGATTGGAGAATCTGTGACCCACCATGATAGTACGGTAGTTGTTCAGAACGGAGCTACTTCTTGATTTGTATATTGAATGAATAATGTGTCTTGTCCAGGATGGGGGAAAACTTGAACATACCACATGGTTAAATAAATCAGCAATATAGGACTCAAGAGATTGGACTCCATGTTTAATGAATTCAGCCTAAAGCCCTTCCTCATCTGCTTCTATGTTGGTGCTCATAGCTCTGACTGCTCTCCTGATGTCTCGCTCAAAAAAAAGGTGGCATAGGGAGGGGGGAGAGGAGATGCTGGTGGGAGGTTGTCCAGGAATGTCATAAAGGGAGGTAGTGTGGGAGAACATGGTCGAGGGGTCTCAGCAGTAACTAGGGCACATAGATTTGGCCATTATCTAAGCCAATCAAGAAGGGAAAAGGCCTACAAAATTGCTTCACTAGCAGTGCTTAATTCATCCAAGGAGGAAGATGGGCTCGCAAATTCGTCTCTTTAGCAACTTGTCGATCCAGTCGACCAAGAAGGGTAGTGTGCCCAAGAATTTGTTTCCTCTGCGGCCCACCAAAATGGCAGTTAACTAGTGTAAGAAAGTGAGTGATTCTTAGGGGAAATCAAGTGGGGGTATCTTAGAACTCCCTGACATATTCCCATAGGGATCCAAGAACTCCCCATTATAAACGTACTCATTTGCAACTTGATTTTGGTCAAACTCTAAATTCTCCATAAGCTAGGGTTAGAAGTACAAGTTGTAGACTAGAAGTTGTAATCTTGAAGAGATTTCCATTAATAAAATAAAGGCATTGCTTGTGAGTTGAGCTAAAAATCTATCACAAAAATTCATCAATTATGTTCAAGTCAAAGCCCACTTGAAAAGGGTTTGCTGGAGAATGCACATCTCTGTGTATATTTTGTATTTGCAACTCTCTTTTGTCACTATGTTTTATAAATCCTTAGTTCAGCATACATGTTTCGTGGATGGCTGAGGAATTATATTGTGTTAAATTTTAGTAGTTAGAATGTTCATTTTGTTTTTGTTTAAGATTCTTTCACCGACATACCATGATCATATGGATGGTGGAAAAAGTGTTATGATGTTGAAGTGTGTTGTATAGTTAGGCTTTATTCCCTATAGCATTCAGCTTGTTTCCATGGCAGATAGCTTTCTTTCCTGCAAAATTTATTCACTATTTTAATGATTCTTTACTTTCAAGCATTATATTTGATTTCTAAATTGTGAAAGAGTTCTAAAGATTGAGCCAAAGAGCTAAAGGGCCTTTTATGCCCTGGACAACTCATGTTGCAAAATACATAAACCTTACTAGGATAAGCTAGTTAAACTAGTTGCCATAAGCAGCATTTAGCTTTACAACGTTTAGAATTAACAATGCAAATCAATTCAGCAGCATCATAAACCTTGAGGATTGCGTAAACAGTGCACGACACTTCACAAGCTTACACACCATGGTGGATAATTTAAGTAGAAGTTAGGGGATTCAACGACTTAATGTTAATGTGATTCTATAGCTCACCAATCATGGCGCAATTCGAACATGTTTTTGAGGACATCTTATCAACTTGTGTCATCGATTATGCAACCATAAAATCATCATTGTGCTCATTGATTGATTAACCATATAAGCAATCTATGTTGCACAATGTTTTTTATGGCGATCTTGTTTGTTGCTTCTCTTTGGCACATGTGCACTTTATAATGGGAAGACTATCTTGTTGCATGTGTCATATGGAGCACCAATTGAGTATTTTGACCCTCTTGCTAAAGAAGCATGTGGTCGGTGCTATTTTCCTTCATTTGCATAGTTGGAGAATTCTTGTTGATCTCCAACATTTGCATACAACTTCATCAAATCAGTTTTAGATGAAACATGCACCTTGTTATCTTGTATTGAGATTGTTTCTTGACAATATTGTGGAATTTGATTCCTTGTTCTTGATCACTTGTGCCTATGCTCATTTATGGAAATCCTTGTCTACTTCGTCAGTTCCAAACAGGTTCGTGTAAAGAATTCTTTGGTTTCTTGGCAACTACATCCTAAAGAAGGATTCTTTGTACTGAGTTCGTTTGCACCTCATCGTGGTCAAGCTATTTTTGTGAGCCTTGGTCATATTTCGTATCCCTAACCAACTAAATATTAAAGGGGAATTATTGTGATGTTTATTTGACCAAATTATTTTGTGTTGCATCTTTCCTAGATGAAAATTATGGGGAGGTGTGTGTTGGAATATAATTTATAAATGGCAAAATATCATTTATGCCAACTTTCCTTATTGATGTCCCCAAGTCAATCTTAAGGGGGGGACTATGAAGGATAGGGGACATTACAACTCTCCTTGGTTGATTTCTAGTCTAATATACCTAACTTCCCTCCTTATAATATTTTTTACTAATTGGACTCAAAAGAGAGTTTGGTAAATCCCGACCAAATGCACTTATTTGTTGGGTTGTGTTCAAAATAAATGTTGAGAAAACATATTCATGTATATCAAAGACACAATCTAACACAAATTGGACATAATGTGGTATTAGGACCACCATTCACTTATAATGAGTCAATTTTGGGCAAGACAAAAATGTTATGAAGGGTGATTATAACTAATTTTGGCTAGCCCATTAATCATTGGTTGGGGTTCAATTAGTATTGTTACTTGGCATTGATGAAAACATTTTCTTATGCTATTTACTTTAAAAGCAAAATTATTGATCCAGCACTCATCCCAACAAAGAAAAAACTAACCCCAACCCAAAACCTATTGGAATGAAACTTTTACTCGGTCAAATATCCTTTATGCCAACTTTGCTTATTTATGTCCCCGATTCTATCTCAAGGGGGGATGTTGGACTATGTTGATTAATATAGACGTAGTGGACATTAATTGTCCTTGTGGTTTGTCATTATTGTGGTGGTTAGAAGGTGGTTATTGTGGTCCAGCATTAATATGATGATTTGAAGGTGTCCTAGTGCTCCAACATTAATGCAGCAGACAGCTAGAGCTAATCACCATATATATGGCCCCTTGTGCCTCCACATAAAACACACTAGGGTTTCACATTGAGCAATCATGTGATGGAAGAACTTGTTGAGAGTGGAAATTTATGCCTCTTGACRGTTTCTTTCCACTATATCTTTTATGTGATGTGCAAATATGGGACAGGTGTTCTCTTACAAAACCCACCCCACAATGTCACCTCCCCTCCCACATGGCAAAACAAAACCCACACCCCCTACCTCCACCTAAAATAACTAAAAATTCATCCAAGAACATCCACCCTACTACTACTACCTATTAAACTGAGCCTTACCCTAATTTTCCTTCAAAGTGCCTCCTTCTCCATGAGCATTACAATGGGCATGAATACATCAAGCACCACAAATAGCCCATTTTCACAAGAAAAACAGGCCCTAAAGGGCGAACCATTAATAACAAGCACTTTCTTTCAACTAAGTAATCGCTACAGTGAGGTATTCTTCTATTACTATTGTTACTCGGCCTTTATGAAAATATTGTCTTGTGCTATGTGCTTTAAAAGCAAAATCATACATCTAGGCCCATCCCAACAAAGCAAAATCTAACTTCAACGCAAAACCCATCTCACAATGTCACCTCCCTCCCCACCCACAAAATAAAATAAAACCCACACCTCTACCTCCACCCAAAAGAATCAAAAATTCATCTAAGTCCATACCCCCTCCTGCCACTTATTAAACCCTATCTTACCCTATTCTTTTTTTGGTTTTTTTTAAATGCTTTCTTTAAACTCCATAAGCATTACAATTGGCCTGAATACATCAAGCACCGCACACAATCTGTGTTCATAAGCGAGATGGACCCTAAAGAATAACGAATAATCATGAGTATTTTCCTTCTTCTAAGCTGTCATGACAGCGGTACTTTTCTGTCAAAATCACCCATGACTTGCACCAGT
>JASDQU010241764.1:8903-25583 GCA_032191745.1 Picea mariana | reverse complement strand
TCCTAACCTCTTAACTCAACAAAAGTATGGTGATCTTGGAAAGCTTCTCTTAATGCTTTTCGAGCACAGAAACAAAATTCTAAAGAATCACAAGTAATCACTTACCCTCTTAAGGTCCGATAGACCAATTAGGTCTTAGTGGACGTTAATCATCATCATCATCATCATCAATATATTTAGAGAAAATATAATTGTTAAGAACATGTTTTTTTTTTAAGGTTATATGTTTAGCTTTAGAGGGGTAGGGTATGTATATGTGAGTACATTGTTATTTATGGATATTCATATGACGCTAGCAATGTATTGGAAAATCTCATTCTCACTTACGAATGTACTATAATTTTTTGGACAAATCTCCATGCCCAAAAAATTTATGTGGAAAAAAAGTGTAGTATAATACATAGTTATCGTACACAATAATATTGACAATTTGTATGGACAAACTCTACATGTCATGCCAATGTTATGAAAGGTGGTGTGCATTAGGTCATGTCACTTATCACCATACAGCATACAATCCAACATTGAATCATATGCAAGGGTTACGTTTGATGATATTTATTATTTGCCTTTTTGGGGGAGGGATTGCCATGCCACATAACAAGACAAATACATAAAATGTGTATGTTTCACATTGCCTAGGTGGAGCACACCATACTAATAAGTTATTTGTTGGTAGTACTAAATGCGTAGACAATAAGGCACGAAGTCAAGATGGTAGTTATTTCAGAAAAATCAACTATTACTTTTATGCATAATGCAAATGGAGGATGGATCTTGAGACATGTTAACTCTATACTACTGGCTAAGGTTCCATTCACGTGAACATTACTTAACATGTTAAGGTAGTTGTGGGAAACCTGCCTCCATGTTCTCCTTGAGCCCTGGGGAGCAAAGAACTTCACATTATTAGCTAAGGTTCCATTTTCACAAGTTTTATTAACACCTTAAGGTAGTCGTGGGGTAGCTATGAGATAGCAGTCGAACTTATGACACTTGGAGACAAATACCACATGCACATGTTATGAATCTAACCTTGCCTCCATTTTCTCTTTAAGGCTTGGGGAGCGAGGAGTTTCACACCATTGGCCAAGGTTCCATTCCCATAAGCTTTACTCAACACCTTAAGGTAGTGGCACATGTTGATAAACATTACATACACATGTTTTAGAACCAAGTAAACTTTATGTTCTCCTCAAGGCCTGGGGAGTGAGGAACTTTGCACCATTTACCAAGGTTCCATTTTTCACAAGGTTTTCTTGAAACCTTTAAGGTCATTGTGGGGGCACCTCAAGATAGGGTCAAACATGTGACACTTGGAGATGAATACCACATGCACATATTATCGATCCAATCCCACCCCCATGTTCTCCTTAATGCCTAGGAGTAGGGAGTTTCACACCATTGGCCAAGATTCAATTCCCATAGGCATTACTTCACACATTAAGGTAGTCATGGGGGGGGCTAAAGGTAGGGATAGAACTTATGGCACCTAGAGATGAGAAACGCATATCCATGCTATGGACCCAAATCCACCCGTGTGTTCTTCTTGAGGCTCGAGAGAAGGGAGCTTCAAACCATTGGCCAATGTTTCATTCCCACAAGCTCTATGTAACAACTTATGGTAGTTATGGGGACACCTAGAGGGTAGAGATCGAACTTATGGCACGTTGGGACTAGCCCCATGTCCTTATTATAGACCCAAACCCACCCTTATGTTCTCCTTAATGCCTACCAAAATCAAGTCCAACATGCTTGGGATTAATGGTGGGGAGGGTAAACTTTCATGCCATTAATCAAATTTCCATTTCCACGGGCTCTAGCTAACCACTTGAGATAGTCACAAGGGTAATTGAGGCTAGGGGTCAAAATTATGGCACATGGAGGTCCAACACCACGTGTTTGTACCATAAACTCAATCCTACCTATGTGTTCTCCTCAAGGTCTACTAAGAGTAAGCCCAATAAGCTTGGAACTAATAATGGAAAATGAATACTTCCATATCATTGGTTGAGGTTGCATTTCAAGGAGATCTACCGAAAACTTAGGGTAATCATAAGGGCATATGGAGAGAGGGATCAAATTTATGGGATTCAGATATGAGAATAGTGTGTCCATATTGCAGAGCCAAGTTCACTCTTACATTCTCCTTAAGGCATGCCAAATTAACTTCAATGAACTTGAAACCAATGATAAGGAGTGAGAACTTTCATATTATTAGTCCCCGCCAAAGTAGGCACTATAGTTTTCAATGACATAGTCAAACTACGTTGACCTCTCGTTATTTTTGTATACGTCTAAAGTTTTGTAAATGACCTTTCATTGTTTTTGTATATGTCCAAATTTTTGTTAAATTTATATATTAATTTGATTTTTTTTATAAAACTAAATAATTTTCCTAATTTTGTGATTTCGTCAATTGGGTTTAGCCCGAGTAGTTGTGGGTTGGAGTGTTATCCTCCACACCCAAGTCCTATTCCCACAAGTGACATGTTGAGTTCACCATGAGAATATTGTTGTAAGAATATTGGATATATATATGTATATTTGCGATTTCGTAGATTCAATTTTCCATTCGTCAAAATCAATGTAACATGACCTTTTTACCCTGGTGTATGTTGATTTATTATAGTTATTTGTCGGTGTTTAAAATTAGTTTTTAAAAACAATATAATCGTCGGTCTATCTGACATCAATGTCAATTCATATTAATTATGAGCACTACAATCGACATTGACATTGAACATTATCAAACACTGCCATAGATGTTGACATTGCACATTACAATCTACTAGGTGCATGTCTTGTAAGTTGCCACCACCTTCCAGTTGATAACCTATAACCTCTTTTGTGAATTCATAAATTCATATTATTGCATGCATGCACCATTGAATTACATTGACTATAGACTACATAGGCTCTCAAAGCAACAAGYAGAAATGAATTTACAAATTCAATTACACAGGCTCTCACAGCAACAATGAGAAATGGAGAAATGAATTTATGGAAGGAGAAATGTGTGAGTATTACCATAATGTTGTCACAATTAATCTACATGGACGCATGGCTAGTTTCAAATGCCTCTTTTCCTTCAAGACCACATTCTCTCCATTATGTTTTGTATAAGAAACCACCAAGGGTCACCCAGCCAAAGGAAAGCACCTAAATGGATGTTACTGAAAGGAACGAGATTGTTGCAGCGAATCATGTTTAGTCTTTCCATATTGACAGCTTCTTCATCTCTTCATTTCGTTAAATCTACAAGTGATTTAGAATCTTGTAATGCTCTTGAGACTAGAAAAGCATGAGTATGTAGTTAATCGTCTTGCCCTGATATGCTTGATATCTAACTTATGTTGCCCTAATATGCTTGATATCTTAATTAATGTTTTTCATTAATGCTTGATATCTAGATGAATGCTTTTCGATAAGGCGAGATAATGACACAGTGAGAATTTCACCGATCTAACTATATTTTAGGATTGGATGTTGGAAACAATCTTGCAACAATGATATGTTACTTACCTTGAGAACTTTGGGAGACTTCACACTACAAGCACGCACTTCAACAACTTTGGGTCTTCTCCTTCATGGCATTTATCCTCACTTACCTTATGTGTCCCTGTGTGTTTGGTTGTATGTAATATTTTGCCTATGTTTACTGTTGTGCCATGTGGTCTCTCTCGGAGCCAACCAAACCCAAGTGGCCTCCTCCTTCCTTTGACGGCTTATTGGCTATCAAGCCAATTTCGTCTTGTTCCACCATGCTCACAGTAATACATTAGCATGGCCTCCCCACTACACTGAGAAAACTCCAGCCTTCCCGATGACAACAATCTTTCCCTGTGTGGATTGATTCGATGGAATGGTAATAGCTTTGAAAAGTGTCTTCATGCTTATGTCTACTTGCGGACCCTTGATGTTGTTGGTCTTGGGGAGTGCCTGGCCCTACACCTACTGACTCTTGAGCAAGGGGGAGCACTCAACCATTTATGTGCTCTTACATAAATGGTTTTTGGAACCTGGCCTTGTAACTCTAGTCCATTCAATATTTTCCTTAATAAAAAGAAAAAATCACTATCCATGAACGAAGTAATTCTCAGTTTACCCCCTACTAGAAAAATAATAATGAAGGTTTAGATAGGTTCTCTAGCACCTCTTATCTAGGATTATATCATGCACTAGGGGCAACTGGTGCAAAGGACAAAGAAGGCAGTTCACTGATATTTTGAGTAGTTGGTTGTGGATACAATCTAGAAAGAGTAGAGACCACTTTGTTCGGTGCCAATTCTTTATGAGATACCTCAACACAACGATCATGGGAAACTCTTGTGAATAACATCAATGGCGATCATGGTCAGCTCTAGTAGGTAGCATCAATGGTTGATACAAGTATTATGATTGGTCTGAGTCATTTTGGAAAAATGGTTGATGTAACACCCCTGTTTCCCCCAACTTGTAATTAATCATTAATTGGAGTTACCATGTTGTGGCATGGGAACATGTAAATGTGTTATTGTTTGAGTTGCCAATAACTCACTGTGGGGGTGAAGCATTGCAAGTATTGGCCATGATATCTCTAGAGGAAAGAATGTGAAAACTATAAGAGAGGGTTCATTATATCAAATAACCCCAAATTTTCCCTTTGACGAGGATAATAAACCTCCTTCGGATACCAAGGAGAGAAATCAATTAATGAAGAAAGGACCAATGGTTGAATTATCAACCACCCCCATGAATGGAAGCATGGTCTAGCTGCAGAAATGTCAGCCCGAAGTACCACTGGGTATGGCAGACCAGGCTGACTCGAGTTTCCTTCTAACAGAAGGAACATGATGGAACAAGGAAGAACCTTCCCGAGAAGGGTGTGATTGTAAGAGGATAGACCCATGCAGACAATAGAAAAGAGACAGGGAGAGGAGAACGGAAAAAGGAGAACACCAACAGAGAACGAGTCGAAGGCCAAGAGCTTGATGCGGAGAAAGCATCTGATAAACCTTGTCGAGGCCATGACAGAGAGAGAGATCTCTAAGAGTATGCAGAGAATGAGACCTCAGCAAAAGGCCGCGAGCTTGATGTTGAGGAAGCATCTGATAAACCTCGCAAAAGATGCAAAGGAGAAAGGATTGATGAGAGTTGGCATAAATTCCCTGGTGATATCATGGCTTGGCACAGGGGTGGCCAGAGCGCTAAGAATGAATGCCTCTGAGCCTATGGTTGGGTGGAGTTCGTCTGTACCGTCGATCTAAGAGAGAGGATATGTGGAGGAAATATGTCGACTTCGAGTGAAATTACTCCAGGAGAAAAAGGGGATGTGTTGAACAAGAACTCCCGAAGGCCAGAGAGCTAGAGTTCATCTGAGTTGTCCGTCAACTGAGGACAAGTGTCAGCAGATCTTCCATTTCGGGAGATAGCCACTTTGGAGTAGAGTGGGGTCATGCAAGTTGAGAACTCCCGAAGTAAATTGTGATCATCAATTTGAGAGAGATATGCGTCAATAGATCATCAACTTCAGGTGAAATCACTCCCGGAGAAAGCGAGTGGGGAGAGGTTGAAACTCCTGAATCCCGAAGAGTTGAAGTAATTTATAGTCGTCGATCTGCAGGAGAGACACGTCAGTAGATCACGTACTTTGGAAGCGGGGAGAAAGCAACGCGAAGTAGAGGAACACCCGAAGTGGGTCCCCACCATTGAATGACAGGAACGCGTGACGCACGATCCTTAACTTTGAAAGAAAACACTTCAGGAGAAAAGGTGATGTGAGCGTCCGGGACTCCCGAATGTCGAAGTCTCGAAGTGGACCTGAGTCGTTGATTTATATGGACGCGTGTGATATGGAACTTCGAGTACAGAGTACTTTGGAGGAAAAAGAGTTGGAGTGGTCGGAACTCCCGAACGCCAAAGTCCCAAAGAATATCATAACCGTCGATCATGAAGGATGTGTGGCGCTCAATCTATAACTCCGGGTACATAGTACTTCGGAGGAAAAAGGTGTAGGAATGTTTGAAACTTCCGAATGTTGAAATCCCAAAGTAAATCAAGGTCGTCGAAATCCCTGAGGACACACGACGTCGGATCGTGAACTTTGGAGGTTTGCCACTCTGGAGGATTCACGTGGTGGTCATCTTGGCGTCTGGTCATAGCCCGCGGTCATATGCAAGTATAGGGGGATGAAAGGACCCGAAGAACTTGGGAGAGGATATATGCCAGCTATGAGCTCATTTTGGAGCATGGAGATCGTGGTTGGAAAGATCTGGAAGAGCATAATGGAATAGATACCCCGAATGGGGGTTTTGATTCTCCTAAGAAGAGCATAAAAATTTGAGTCCCCACCGTGGGTCTGTTACAAATTGGTATCAGAGCATGGTTACAACACTTGTCCTGCTTGGGCTCTTGCATGAGTCGTATGAAAATATTTCTAGAAGAATTTAAGGGGCAACACCCTATCTTACCGCATTCCTATGAGGCATAGAAAACCTCTATTGAAGAGAGGAATAACATTCTTTATTGTTGATAGATGTTTTGGAAATTGGCACTGTATGTTGCTAATGTCCTCAAATAAAGAAGTCGATTTCACCGTGCAATTGTACGTGTTATTGTACAATCATAAGATTTAGTTACCAAAGCTAAAGATGGGCCTGTGGAGAATGTTACTGCCAAACATAAATCATCTACATAAGTTCCTTGAGCAGAAGCATGCATATTTAAAATACAGATGGGATTTTTACCCAACAATATTGAATCATGCTAGTCTATGACAAAAAAAGCCTACCATTTCTTGGGAAATGGTAGTCGATCCTACAGGAATGGGATTATGTTGAAAAGCACTCATATTTAAACTAAAATAGCATTGTGAACGGATGTAGAGGATCCATAGCAGTAATGATTACTGCTTTAATGAAGGGTTAAACCTAGTATAGGTGTATAACTCCTCATGATCAGAGGAATGAGTCTGGTGACCATTCCCTAAAAAGGGAGAGTATGCGCAACTCTCGGGTTTCAAGTGGATTGAGAAATGAATTTTGTTTCTACATATAGGAATTGTTGGACAGGGTTTTTTCTAATCAAGCTGATAAACAGAGTTGTAGAATTATAGAGTGACTGAGTGAGAAATCACATCAACCTCCCTTGCTTGATGGATAGGAAACTAATCTGCCAAAGTTCTCGTGGGAGGAGGAGAATGGCCTATGTTCTTGACTGTGCTGAACAAAAGGAAGGGCTTTAGATGTAATGGTCAAGACCGATCTCGACCTAAAGATACTCTGGATTTCTGAACTAGGATACTTAGTAAGTAGTCCAAATGGTATTAGACATGATTGCTAAAGTTAATATAAAATTTGACTAAATGTTGATCCTGAATGTGGTAAAGGAAGTGTTGGGACACTTCTAGAATCCCAATGAGTCAGATTGACATCCAATGGTGGATGGTAGCCATATAGATATAATTGGAAGCTAAATTGGTTGATTATGTTACCTTGGGTATAATTATAATTACCTAGAATATATTTATAAGAATGGTAGCAATATCGTTGGAGGAGGATCTGGAAGTCTGAGATGCCCATGTGCATGCATGAAATGGAAACGGTGCAAGCAATGAGCTTGCATGATGAATGTTTGGATAGGTTTGTGCGTGTTTATGCTTGAATGCATGGATTTAATGCATTGTGAAGCTTCTTGATATGAAGTCCGATAGCAGTACTAGTTAGGTATGAACAATATTAAACATGAAAGTGATGCACATGTATGATGTAAGGATATATGTATACTAAAGGCACAATATGGTTGCCTTGTTGAGTGATATGTAAGGCAAGAATTGCACTTGCCAAGATTAAGTGAATACCATGGATGCATGGTTGACTCCATTTTGAAGAGTCGTGAAAGTTCTGTTTTGAGTGATATCTTAAGGGGAATGCGCTCCATTCCCTCAGGAAAGATGAGTATAAATAAATGAAAGAGTAAATTAGCAAGGATGGTCTGTTGTCAGGATAAGAGACAACTGATTATGCCTTGAGGATCACATAAGAATGAGTTTGAACAGTCATGAGTTGACTAATTTTAGAATAGAGATATATGTAGGTTGTGAAATATACCCATGGAAATATACCCATGGCAGCTACACACAGACTTTTGATTATGCATATGGTTAAGTACATCATGGATGTAAGTTAACAAAACTAGAATATGTATGGATACATAATTTGGGTGCATGACAAAGATGCATGTTTATATTCCTTAGGGAATATTTGGTAAACAACTAAAGCTAACTCAAGGTTGAGGCCATCACATACAGTGATGGACGTGCAATAAGGAAGTTGCATGTTGAAGGAGTTTCCTGTGGAAGAACTGTGTGAAAACTCTATCATGAGGTCAGATTCACAACCTTAATAACTGCTGAGAACTAAGCAGTGAGCTACAAGCGTATATATATATATATATATATATATATATATATATATATATATATATATATATATATATATATATATATAAGAATCTTGGATTACATTTTTGAAAGCATCATGTAGTGAATAAAAGACTAATGAATGAATAAATGAGTATGTTTGATTGAATACGCTTGGTTGAAGCCATGTTAAGAAAAGGCAGATGTATGGCTCAGATACCCAAGTAGAGTATGATTTAGGAAGAAAACCCTGATTGAATCAGGTTAACCGAGAGCCTGACAGAGGATATGAACGCGATCTATTCATCGGAAGGAAGCTGATCTCATTCGTCAAATTGACTTCAAGATCCACTGGAGTTAACGGATCAAACGTCAGTCGCTCGATAAGATCGACGACCCATATTCATTACAGAGATCGAATGGGAACACGAGTTAACGACGGAGCCTGTGCCTGTAATTTAATTTCAATATAGTTTTCTTTTGAGTTTGGAGTCCGATCGTAGATCGGACGACCTGTATTCATTGCAGGGTGCAAAGGTGGAATTAACGGGCGCGCTAGTTCACGGCCTGCAATCAACCTACATCGTTGATCTCGTCAGGGTGGATGATCAACGACCACAATTAAAAGAGTTGAGCAAGCACTTTTCAAATTTCAGAGACTGAAATCTCCGATAAAGAGTGAGCACATTGGGGATTCTGCAATCATTTTGAATCGTTGATCTGTGAACGATCGGTGGGTGGACCTACAAGGAACCCACGCGTTAATGCCACGTAAACTCGTACTGTGATTGGGTTTAGTGGTTAGATTTGGCAAATCAAGTTCTCAATCTATATTCTTGGCCAAACACTTATGTGTTGACATTATTATTATCTGGAAATCATCGGGTTAAAATCAATCGAGGGATATGATCGACGACCCACGATCATTGCGAAGATTGCATATGCACATGGGTTAACGTTGAGACCTGTGCTCATAATTTAAATTCAATACAACGTTGTTTTGAGTTTGGGATCCGATCATAGATTGAACGACCCGTATTCATTGCAGAGGTCGGAATGAGAATTAAATCGCGAGCTAGTTTAGGTTCCACATTCCCTTACAGTTGTTGGATCTGGGGAAAAACAGATCTACACCGTCGATTTGTAGACAAGGGGTTTAGCCAGGATCATAGCGCTTGGACATGGGAGCCGAAAGGATAGCGCCTGAAAAGAATAAAGTTGAGGTCACAACTCTCGATCACATGGAGAGAAAATGAAGTTCCTCTGGGCCAGTCAAGGAAGATAGAGTTTAACACTCTGCCTTAAATTGTGGTCGTGAGGATTGGTTCTATGGGAATAAAGGTGCTCATAGATAGCACATTGCATGGAATTGCTTCGAGGAAG
Organism: Picea mariana; assembly: GCA_032191745.1. Taxonomy (NCBI): domain Eukaryota; kingdom Viridiplantae; phylum Streptophyta; class Pinopsida; order Pinales; family Pinaceae; genus Picea; species Picea mariana. The sequence goes on along the minus strand of JASDQU010241764.1, from coordinate 15,799 downwards.
TGCATGTTTGCATGAAGGGAAGACAATGAACCCTCCATTGAGGAAGGAGGACCTTTCGAAAATTTTGAGTACATTATATGGATGTCAAAGGAATGCTTAAAGGCATTCATGTGAAACCTGGAGTTTCATGAATGACGATATTAGGGCTATGATCAATCCTGAGAAAAAAATATGTTTTTTTCTAAAATAATAAATATGGACAAAGAGTCCATAAGGTAATAAGTTGGTTGAATTCAAACACACCTTGGCAAGGGTTCCTAACCTGAAAAGTGATAACTTGAAATCGATGCAAGGGTGCATTGGGTATGAATGTGGCCACGAATGTTGGCACATTCATTAAGGTCAATTGGTATTTGAATTTCATTTTGAAAAGTTGATATACTGAACCGATGCATGTGTAGGGAATGAAATTTCCTTTTTCTTGTATCATCGAATAGATAAAAGTGATTTGACTGTTAGCATGCACAATTTAAGAATTGTTTGTGATGACGTTATAAAGGTGCAATGAAAATATATGTGCATGGGAAACTAACAATTTGTTTGGTTGATTGAAGTTGAAAGTGTAGGAAGCAAAGGGGTCTTGGATATGGCAGTGTTGTAAGCCCATAAGGAAGACCAATTGCCCGTTGAGCCAAACCGCTATGGGAAGAAAAGTCTCATAATTATGAATCTGGTTCCTGTGCGGAACAAATATGAAAACAAAATGTGGAATTTGGAAATTTGTGGGTGACAGATTTATAAGAAAATTTTGAATTTTGAATTTATAATGATGTCTCATGAATTTTTGTATGCCTGTGATACGGGTGAGAAGAAAAGATTTGTCCAGAAAGGACAGATGAAGGTTGTCAAGCTGTAAAAGCATGAAAAAAATGGCTATTGTTGAGCCATGAGAACCTCGTGGTAAGCCATGATCGCCTCAAATATGTCGTGTTGAGGTAACACAAGCCGAAGGGACGCCTCGACTGTAAGGCTCGATAAATTCTCTGGAATTCTTCCCGTGCGAGAAAACCTTGGCAAGGCAAGATGGATCAGTCGAGGAACTGTATAGCAGAGAAGGGTATGCCTAAGCTTGGGCCTGGAGGGTGAGTGACCGCAAGGAAAAGGAGAGCTTGATAGTTCTTGTAAACTATTGATTGGGATCATGCACATGATGGATAGTTATTCCCGTGCGAGAAAACCTTGGCAAGGCAAGATGTATCACCTGAGGAACTGTATTGCAGAGAAGGGGATGCTTGAGCTTCGGTCTGGAGGGTGAGTGACCACAAGGAAGAGGAGACCTTGATAGTTCTTGTAAACTATTGATTGTGATCATGCACACAATGGGTATGTCAAGGAAAAACAATGAGACTGGATAACAAGACAACCATGTGGATACAAATCCACAAACTGCGCAAATAATTATTGTGCTCGATTATGAAATTTTCCTAGAATGTTTTGCAACAACAAAATGTTTTTGCATGAGACTATGATTAATGTACTTGTTGTCCAAGAACTATTGAAAGCAGGTGACGAAGATTAAGGGTCTGAAAAAGGACCTGACCAAGAAAGAAGGTCAAGACTTCTGAAGTGGTTGAATGAGAAAAACATGATAGGTGTTACTGAGAAAGAACACCGAGGATGATGTTCCTTTTGAGGGGGAGGGGATTGTAACACCCTTGTTTCCCCCAACTTGTAATTAATCATTAATTAGGGTTACCATGATGTGGCATGGGAACAATGTAAATGTATTATTGTTTGAGTTGCCAATAACTAACTGTGGGGGTGAAGCCTTGAAAGTACTGGCCATGATATCATTAGAGGAAAGAATGTGAAAACTATAAGAGAGGGTTCAATATATCAAATAACCCCAAATTTTCCCTTTGATGAGGATAATAAACCTCCTTTGGATCCCAAGGAGAGAAATCAGTTAATGAATAAAGGACCAGTGGTTGAATTATCAACCACCCCCATGAATGGAAGCATGTTCAAGCTGTGGAAATGTCAACTCGAAGTACCACTGGGTTTGGCAGACCAGGTTGACCCGAGTTTCTTTCTGATAGAAGGAATAGGATGGAACAAGGAAGAACCTTCCCGATAAGGGTGTGCGTGTAAGGGGATAGACCCATGCAGATAATAGAAAAGAGATAGAGAGAGGAGAACGAAAAAGGAGAACACCAACAGAGAATGAGCCAAAGGCCATGAGCTTGATATGGAGAAAGCATCTGATAAACCTCGTCGAGGCCATGACAAAGAGAGAGATCTTTGAGAGTATGCAGAGAATGGGACCTGAGCGGAAGGCCGCGAGCTTGATGCCGAGGAAGCGTTTGATAAACTTCTTAGAAGATGCGAAAGAGAAAGGATCGATGAGAGTTGGCATAAATTCCCTGGTGATATCATGGCTTGGCACGGGGGTGGCCAGAGTGCTAAGAGTGAATGCCTCTGAGCCTATGGTTGGGTGGAAGGACGAACACCCACAGTCAGTTAGTTGGGCACCACCTGTAATAGATAAGTAATCACATATCTTGTGTATTTAAGTGGTAACTGTGAATTAAAGTTGGATATCCTATGAATGTTGCAGGGATGGATATGTTTGCTTAATGATTTATACTATATCCCTTCAATTCTTCCTAATTGTGTATTTAAGAAAATAAGAGATTCTCTAGCTTGTACATGTAAATGCTTGAGCCCTGTGGTGGATCAAGTTAAAATAAATGAACTGTGAGTCTGTCGATCTTGGGCATAGTCTCACGTGTGCATGTCGACACTCCTAGTCGTTCTGAGCCTCTTGGAGGAAGGAGTCTATTAAGCTCACGAGAGGTAGTGCATGTATGCATAGGTTCTCTGTGAGGCGGGCATAGACCGAGAACCTCTTAAGTTCTAGAGTTGATGAATGAGCACAAGGGGTGCACGAAAAAATTCTTCTAAGTGTTAAGTTCAAGAGAAAGAGCGCAAAGATCTTGAGTCTTTCAGAGCTAACAAAGCTCAGGAAGAATAGCGAGATTGAAGAATCGAAAGGGAAGGTTCCCTTGTTTGGAAGACGAACGAACGAGATCTGTTCGGGAAGAGCCAAGGTTTGTTGTGACTGTTGTATACGGGAAAGAGCGGGAGAGTTAACCCCTTGAGTCCTTCAGACTTCGCGAGTTCGACGAATTGAGTGAGTTTGTCGTAAGGGAGGTAAAATCCTTGAAGTCCCGAAGTTAATATGGGCCTTAGATATGAGGATGCCCAGGATCCATCCCGACTGTTAGATCTATGTGGTAGTCAGTCCGACGTTGACTGCTTCAGGAGAATAGAGGCTTAGTAATGCTAAAACTTCTAAAGGACGAAGTAGCGAAGTAATGTGGATCGTGGATCTATGGATCCTTTGGGACCCCTCTCGACCATTCGATCGAGGGAATGTGGATATTACGTCGAGAGTACATGGGGACCCATGTGTCGAGTGATGACGATGCCAGGTGTCCCGCTCAGAGTGACACACATTGGGGTATTAAGAGGCGGTTAGCCGTGAGTTCCTTTCAAAATCCACGGAGCGATGAAGTCCGTCTGTACCGTCAATTTGAGAGAGAGGATACATGGAGGAAATCCGTCGAATTCAGGTGAAATTACTCTGGGAGAAAACGGGGATGTGTTGAACAAGAACTCCCGAAGGCCAAAGAGTCGGATTTCATTTGAGCCGTCTGTCAGCTGAGGACAAGTGTCAACATTTCTTCCATTTCAGGAGATAGCCACTTTGGAGGAAAGTGGGGTCATGCAAGTTGAGAACTCCCGAAGTAAATCATGACCGTCGATTTGAGAGAGACACGCGTCGACAGATCGTCGACTTTGGGTGAAATCACTTCGGAAGAAAGTGAGTCGGGAGAGGTTGAAACTCCCGAAGCCCAAAGAGCTGAAGTAATTTATAGTCATCGATATGCGGGAACACATGTCAGCATATCACGTACTTCAGAAGTGGGGAGAAAGCAATGTGGAGTAGAGGAACACCTGAAGTGCATCCCCACCATCGAATGAGAGGAACGCGTGGCACACGATCCTTAACTTCGGAAGAAAACACTCTGGGAGAAAAGGTGGTGTGAGCGTTCGGGACTCTCGAACGCAGAAGTCTCGAAGTGGACTCGAGCCGTTGATTTAGATGGACGTGTGGCGCCTGATCTGGAACTTCGGGTACAAAGTACTTTGGAGGAAAAATAATTGGAGTGCTCGAAACTCCTGAACGTCAAAGTCTCGAAGAAGATCATAATCGTCGATCACGAGGGATGCGTGGCGCTTGATCTATAACTCTGGGTACGGAGTACTTCGGAGGAAAAAGGTGTAGGAATGTTTGAAACTCCCGAATGCGGAAATCCCAAAGCAAATCAGGGTTGTCGAAATCCCTGAGGACACGCGGCGTCAGATCATGAACTTTGAAGGTTTGCCACTCTGGAGGATTCGTGTGGTGGTCATCTTGGCATCTAGTCATAGCCTGTGGTCATATGCAAGTATAGGGGGATGAAAGGACTCGAAGAACTTGGGAGAGGATATCTGCCAGCTATGAGCTCGTTTCAGAGCATGGAGATCGTGGTTGGAAAGCTATGGAAGAGCATAATGGGATAGAGACCCCGAATGGGGGTTTTGATTCTCCTAAGAAGAGCAGAAAAATTTGAGTCCCCACCATGGGTCTATTACAATTGAGATGTCTTGGCAGATGGCCATGAAATCCACCCACAAATGCCTTTCGTTTTTTTTATTTTCAGTGGCATGTGTTTAAACTGTGTTACATGTTATGTTTATAAAATTGATGTAAGAAGTATTTTGTTTTCTTTTTCTTTTTCTTTAAAGCCACTACTACATATGGGTGGATTATTCCACGAAATTTTTCCACGTTTCCATTATTTTCATCTTTTTTTTTTTAAATAGGGCGGGATTTTCGTCGATATCGCCACGAAAGTTCGTCGCAATATCCACGAATAGGATATTTTAACTTGGTTGGGATTTTTGTCGCTATTGCCGCGAAAGTTCATGGCAATAGCAACGAAACTTTTGCCTATCTGATTGGTCGGTGTTAACGGCTAGTTGACTATTTGATCTATATATACCTGACTTTAAGAGACTTTGCAACATAACTGTTATAGTTGCGACACTGTTCTTGGCTTTTATTTGAGCTGTTTATTTTTTCCGTCACCCACCAGTTGAACAAATCCAACTCTCGATCTACATAGCTCGGATTTTGAACTTGCAAGGTTAGTATGTTTTTTTATTTATTGATGTACTCATTTAACTTGTAAATTTTTGTTCAAATGTCCAAATTTCATGTAGCTTGTTTTTTCCTTGATAATATATTATATGCGTAGTACCATATTTCATGTCTTTGGTTTTTGGATCTAGTTAGTATATTCTATGGAAAAGGGTATGTGGATTCCATAATATTCTAGGTTCATGGAATCCACATACCCTTTTCCCTTCAATTGTAGCTAGAATGTTTCTCTCTTTTCATTGATAAAGATAAGGAAGTGCTCTTGAAACCTAACCCTGATTGGTGAAATGATAGTAATTGATTGTCATTTTTTCTCTCTTTTATTTTTAAGAACTAACCAAAAAACACCAACAAAGCTTGATTGAAGCTTTGATACCACTTGTTACATCCCTAGTACCCAAATGGGATCACACTTGCATAAATTGAAAATAATATAATAGTGACAATAATGGTTGGGATACTTGAATACCTAAGGGTTGTCTAACACTTATTAATTCAATTAAATGAAGGAAGAAATCTCCATGAATAAAATCTTGAAGTTGGTTGTTATATTGATAAATGATAAGTTATGGTATATATAAGATAGGGAGGAAACTCATTTTTATAACAATAAGATACATAAACACTAACCCTAAACTCATGTTAGGTATATATGTCGTTATTATATAAAAGAAACATTTGTACACATATGACCTTATTATAAAGATGTTATGTATGTCGTGATTAGGCACATAACAATCACTTTTAACTAACCACCTTCAACCATCTTAGCTTATGGTTAGCCACCTTTAACTTTCTTGGCTTATGACTAAGCACCTTTAACAAATGAACTTATGATTATATACCATACTCTTCCAATACCATGGTGATTCAATACACACTACTCTAAAGTACTAATTGAAGCATATTGATCTCAATAGTTAATCGATAATAATAATAAAAAAAGCATGTCAAAATGTCTTAGAAGAAATAATTGTGAGGATTGTAGGTCACTGTAAATAAACATATCATAATAGAAAGGAGTAGCTAAAATATACAAATTTGACAACTTACTGTTCGGTATGTTGTAGGTAAGACAATTAATTGTCAGGACAAGGATTTGTCACTATGAACGAAAATGACAGGAAGCTTGCTCGGTTAAGAGCGACATTAGAGGCGAGGGACGATGGAAAATGTTATTGCCCTTGCTATGATTGCAGAGGCTTGCAAAAAAAAAAACTTTTAATAACAACAACTCAAAGACATTATAGGAAGAAGGGGCACGCCGAAGGGGGTTATGAATATCGTCCCTTGGTAAGAGGATTCAATATTTAATGTATTCTCTGTAATAATCAGTATGTCATGAATTTTAGTAATATTTCTTATCGGGATTTTTATATTTTCTATACACACTAACTTTTCTATGTTTTTTCTAAATATATAAACGATGCCCCCAAAATGTCGACCTCCAGAGAGTTATTTGCCAAGTACTAGCAAAAATACTCCTTTACAGGGTGATGAACTTCTAAATCCGAATATTGAAGCTGTTGATCAAGTTATTAATGATGATATGGATGGAGATAACGTTAGTGATTCAAATCAGGAAGATGAGATACATAGATTGATCCAAGACACATTTGCTCCAATGGATGAGGACAACCAGGATGATAGTCATGATGTTGATCCTCTACTCGAGAAGTCACGTCAA